>KN504279.1:46694-77785 GCA_000787155.1 Scartelaos histophorus | reverse complement strand
AAATTACGGGGGAAATCATTTCAAGAAAGCTGAATGTTCATGTGGGATTACAAAACTTCAGAAAATATGCAAAAAATAAATAAATAAATAAATAAATAATTTGAAGTTTAAAAAGTTTAAAAATCAGCAGTTAAGGGCGGTCTTACCACATGACATTTTAACACTTTAAGTATAAAAAACAAACTGATTTTTGAAAAAAATGATTTGGTTCCATTGAGGTCAGAGGTATTACAGGTTTGTGGTGAATTATTATAAAATTTGAACCTTTTTAATTGAAGAAATTGTAATTGGACAGACGTCATGTCATTGGGCCTTATATGGGGTAGTGAACCTGTTGTATGGTCCAGGTGTGTGTTAGTTGTCATGGGAAAGGCATTGACATTAAAACAGTAACTTTTAGATTTAGATTAGATTTAAGATTGTGGGGCTGTTATTTGACATGGTTTGGTAATGTTAATATTTTGAGGTTAAATTCATTAAGCCTGCAATTAAGTGATCAAGTGTAGCCTATAGGTTTGAAATGATTGTTTGCACATTTGGCAACTATGGGAGACATTCTACAAGCAGAATTGGTTCTCTGAAGTCTTGGGATCGTTTAAAATCTGCCCATATAAGAAAAAACCTTAACATACAGCAGTGCCCTCTTGTGGGTATGCTTAGTAATGTTGACACTTGTACAGCAGACAGCACTGGTGGGCTGAGTATAGAAATCTTATTAATAATTAATAATGACTAATTTAGCAAATGTGACTATATGTTCTAGCAGGCTGAACATATGAATAAGCCTCTCACAATAACAAATATTGAAGTATGATATATTGTTAGAGAAAATATATATGATAAACAGTAGTATTGAAACTGTAAGAAATAAATAGCAGATTTAATGGTTAATTTGTAGCTATAATGAGTCATAGAAGTTATTTATTCAACTCTCACAGCTCACAGTGCAGAAAAATACATCCTAGTACGAAGAGAAAGTCCCCTCACAAAAGTAGATACAGTACGTACCATGCTGTGAGATTTGGATATTTTTGTTGCATGACCTTTTTAAGTGGTACAATTTAGTTTAAAAAAGCATATCAATTACGCAAATGCAAGCTGTATTCAGTACTTCAGTTTAAGGACTTGAAATTACTTGAAGCTCAAAACAGAGGACTTGCAAAACTACAACTTAATCTCACTTCTGGTCAAGGGTAACGCATTAAAAACAATAACATAAAGATGAGAGATAATAGAGAGAAGTTTTGAGCTGCCAAAGATCAAGACTATAGTAGGAGTTTATTTAAAGGTACTAGGAAATAAAGATTGTGGGGTTATTATTTGATATAGCTTGATGACGTTGGCAAAGCTATTTGGCAATATTTCAACAGGCCTATACTCAATTAAGTGATTAGAGTAGTATATTTTTAAAATAACTTAAAAATTGTGGCAACTATGGGCCTTTGGCAAGTAGACATCCTACCAGCATCACTTAATTGCAGATTTAGGACCATTTGAATTCTATCCATGGAAGAAAAAAAAATAAACAAAAAACAAACTCAAAGATTGTCATTTTCTAAATTTATTTATAAGGACATGACACACAACAATCAAAAAGACTGTTTACAAATCATAATATATTGCCAAAAATCTAATCATGGGTTACTTTACTGAAAATCAATTAGCTACAATTAAAGCTGCACATACTGTAATTCATACAAATTCACTCGACCCAACATTAATCCATGCATATAAACCTTACCGCATTTAACTAAAACCACGTCTCACTGTGACGCACCAGGACTTTAATGGTAGGTTCTTTAAAAACATGATGCAAAAGTCAGACTGTATTTGAAAACATTGACACAAAAGACGTGAACAGATAAATGAGGATAGCAATATTGACTGCATACAATATACTGTACATATCAGTGCCTTAAATGACGTTTCAAAAATAGTTTTTTTTTATCAAAATTTCTAATTTCAGCTCTTTTTAAACAAAAGAAATATACTATAGCTTATACAAGGACACTTATGGCCAGTCGTCTAACATTTGATGAAAAACAGAATTCCTCTAATTGGTGGCATTTAAGCCATATTTTTTTATTTATATAATTGATATCAAAGCAAAAATGAAATGCGTTATTGTGCTTTCAAATCATTCTTGATGTGATGGTAATGGGGTGGACTATCACAATATTTATCACTTTAACCAAATTAACTGAACCTACAACTTACACATTATTTGAAGTACAATTTTAAAAGTATTTTGTGGAGTATTTTCTATACAGTGAAACAATGCTATAAAATATAACCAAAAAATCTAATTTTGATGGGTGTGTATATACACAAACAAAAAACAAGGCATTGTAATCCATTTGTACACCGTCCATAATATAAAATGATTATTTCACAAAATCATGTGCCATTCACTAACAAAAGGAGTCTCTCGTGTCAGTCCTCTATCTAACAGTACTTCTCTGAACATAAAATTATACAATGTATTTACACCAAAACATTTCTATACATTCTATAGGGAATGTTCAATGAGTGAAAATAAAAGTATATCTGGTGATTATGTGGGGTGCCATGTTTCCCTGATTGTCAGTAGATTTGTAACATTAGGGAATAATATTCTAACCCAATTGGATTTTGTGTACAAAACAGTGTTTACACAGTAGCACCTAAAACATAGACAGAAAACAGTCCAACAATGTAATGTATCATGAAGCGCTGGCACATGTCAGAAAAGCTGAAAACTGCAAAAAGAGCTCGAGTTTTTGAGGTTCAACTCAAATCTACCATGTTTTAGGCAGTCATACATCTCTTAAATAAGCATATTATTAACATTATTTAAGTCACTAGAGTTCCCAAACACACCTCTGTGTGCTGTCCAGGAGGGAGGCAGCATCAGCAAGGGCACATCATATGTCTAAACCATTTTGGTTTTCATTCTCTAACCACAACACTTCCTAGAACTGATGAGGACCATCTTGCTGGTTGAAACATGTCCCCGTCCCTCCATATAATGAAGGACTTTAAACATATTCAGTTGATGTGCCTTGGGTTTGTACCTTGCCCACCTTTATATTTTTCAGGAAGGGCAACATTTTGTCAAGACTTACTAGAACTAGTTTAATATGAAACCAGTGTTACTTTAATTTGAATTTAATTTTATATAAATTAATTTGAATTTAATTTTATATAAATTAATTTGAATTTAATTTGTCTTACTCCATAATATTCAGATTCACTGACATATGCCCGTTTCTGAGGACTATACCATTTAAATGTCATCATATGCACAAGGCCTAACAAAGGAAATCACTAGCAAGTGGGTGATGCTAACACAATATGTACAGATGTACAACATATCAGAAACATTAATTCCTACAGACATCCAGGTAAAAAATATTAGTTGTGTGCCACTTATTGCAACTGAATAAAATAAGAGATGTGCTGGTTAAAATAAACCTCAATGTAAGATTACAGGCTGCAAGAAAGATAGCTTATTTGTTGTGCAACTGGAATTATTTGCCTTAAGTCACTGACCTAGTTATAAAGAGTACAAACAGAATAACACAGGAAAGGCGAAAAAATAAAAGATAAGAAAGGCACAGATACAGGTTTTAATCAAACTGGGAGTTAACAAAACGTAATAGTTTTCTAGTTTTCTAACGTGCTTCTTCCAGTCTAAAAATCAAAGTGATTAAAACAAAGTGTCACCTTGAGTTTTAAATAACTCAAATTTACATTCAGAGTATAGGACTTTTTTCTTACAAATTTAATAATTCACTTTGTCATTGACATTCTCTGCAGTAGAAATGTGCAAATTGTGCAATATTTATGCACAATCCTTTTGAAGTAATTCCACTGCAGCTCGATTGAAAGTCACATTTATCCTGCAATCATTTCATGTTTGCAGCTCTTTGATACCAATTGAGATTTTAAGGTAAGCACTCACCACTATTTAAAAGGGGCAAAAATAAATAACATGTAACACCAATTTAAGGTGACAATAAAGTGACTAACAAAGAGGAGATTGTAATTTCTAAAGGCAAATGTATCTTACAACAATATTAACATCAAGTGTGGTATCAATACCATACACACAAGTCGAACAGTCAACACTGTTACTGACTACAGAAACGTTACTTACATTAAATTCATTCACTTGCGAATATACAAGTACTAGTAGTCTGAATACTATTGGATTTATGTTGCTGTAAAGGTTTGGACAGGGAGGTAGCCATCAGGCAGCAAGAAGGCATTGTTAATTGAATTAAAATAATCATTATTGTTATTGCAATTGAAAAATAAAAATAGACAAATCACAATTGTGGCAATAAGGGAATACTTTTTCTAAATAGCTATGCTTTGGTAGCTCAATTATTTCACGCATAAGTTGCATAAGTCAAACATTCTTGTGTACAAATTTGTTCCTAAAGTGAGGAGGGTTTTAAACTTAATAGTCAACTTAAAACACATGATTCATGATGATGCACAGGGACATGATTTGGCAAAAACAGAAAACATAAGATAAAGTGCTGCTGAGAGTGAATAGCCTCTTCCTTCAGAAAGTTTCACTGGAAGAAACGTCAGGGGAGGAGTTGAGTTGTGATCTGGTCTCTCGAACTAAAGTGAACTCTGAGAAGTCTGTGCCGTGTCCTCGTAGACTCACCTGTCCATTAGCAACAGTAAACTGTGAGGTGGATCCAGATCTGGACGTCTGGAAGTGGGACTTGAAGTTCTGGTCAAAGGAGCTAATCTGAAAGGTCTGAAGAATCCCTGGTGTTGAGTCTGACTTTTTGGGGGAAACCTGATCCAGAAAGTCATCGTCAGCGGGGGACACGGCTGAGGGGGGCGTGGTTTCATCTCCTGAAAATGAAAATGAGTGCTGCGAGTCTCCCACCAGTAATCCGAAGTGAGGTTTATCTAAAGTGGACCTTAACGGAGAACTCATCCCTGATTTGAACCTGCTGGGAGATGGAAACTGTTTGTCAGTAGCAAACAGTGGCTGTCCTGCTAAAGGGGGACTCTCCGACACCAGGCTGAGGCTTTGGCTGGTCAGGTAGCTGTCGTTCTGGCTGGTCCTCTCCAGAGCTTGTTGGAGGAACTTTGAGTATTCCTGCAAAAGACTGACCTTCTCTGTGGGAGGCTGTGCATGAGCAGACGAGGCTGCAAGGCTCTCCACAGGACTGCTGTCTGAAACGTCCGATGAATTTATGGAAATACTGGAAGTGACCTCTGTGTCTGCTACGCTGAAGGAGATGTCCGCCTGCCCATTGGCCTTATTGGAGTAATGGTCCAGCAGTGTCTGGAGGACTTCATCTGGGAGAACGCTCTTCTCATGAGTCTTGATGTCAGTGTTGAGGGGTTGAGGTTCTAATATTGTGGCAGGGACAGTCTCGTCGATCACAGTAGACACAACCGTTTGATTGACAGGTGTCTGAGACGTCATGCTGTTGGAGCTCAGATTATAATCTCGACTGTTGTTGGTCACAGCAGCCTGAAGGTACCTCTTCTTCTTTAGAAACTGCATGGCGTCATCATAGTTTGTACTACTGGGGGCAGGCTTTGTCGGTCCTCCCTGAAGAGTTTCTACCGATTCAAGCTCAGTATTTCCATCTACATCCAAAAGGCCTTGTTTATCCACAATTTCAAATGTATATTGTGTGACTTTGCCATTCTCTTCAAAGGAAGACAATGTGGACAGAGAGGGAGTGGCTTGTTCACTGGACTGTTTGATGGTTCTTTTGGAGATTTTCTTCAGGACTAGTTTGGGAGGAGTAGTTTCTTCTGACAACTCATCTTCGTCCTGATTTTGCCCTGTGGACTCCTCTGGGAGGTCCATGGAGTACTCTGCCATCACATATTCATGTTTAACTTTGGAGGACACTGTGTAAAGAGGTAGACCTTCCATTTTATTTTCTCTCTGCTCCTCTTTCTCTTCTGTTTCTGTGACAGTGACCAGGTGCCCCTCTGTCTGAGTGGCGGTGATAGTGTCAGTCAGTGTTTTGTCTGTACACTTTTGGCGCTTCTTTTTAGGCAGCGAACACTCTTTGGCAAGAAATGAGACATTTAAAGAATCTGGTTCACGTGGAGGTCCAACTTTCCCGGATGCCTTGTTGCACTTTTTCTCTTTATTCTCATGACACATTCGCCTGTGCTTCAAAACCCTGTCTGTCCTTGAAAAGTACTGTGAAGAAAGTATTGTGGGTTGATTATTGTAGAAGGTATATCAACTGTAAGAGTAGCTAGTTTACTTGGCATGGACCAAACAGTAATTATACATTTAAAGTGCGTTTGATTTGATGCATTTACCTGGTGACAGTAATCACACTGATAGGGCTTCTCTCCGCTGTGTGTCCTTTTGTGTCGTTCCATGTGATACTTCTGAATGAATCTCATGCCACATTCATCGCATCGAAATGGCTTCTCACCTAAAGAAGTTGAGCAAAAATAAAACAGTGAGACCTAATGCTTTTGATAAAACTTTGCTCACTTTTAAAGCTCTTCTATACAATAAGGTTTAATTATATATTTTAATATTCTTATAAGGTTTTAATAGAATTCTAGTGATGTTTACATGTAAAGAACCACAAGACGACAAGTGTCATTTCAAACCCCTAAGTCTCAAACTAAACCTTATTAAAGACTGCAAACACAAAGCCAGAGGTTGAATTTAGGCACACACTATCTTTTACTTTGACAGTGAATAAACGTTCTGTGTGCATGCAATGTTTTATTTATGTGTTTATCGTATTTCTAAAGGCAAATATCATCACTGCATTAATAATCAATCTTTCCACCAGCACTTCAGGGCTTTTCCTTCATTTAAAACCTAAACACATATTTTATTATGGCTTAAAAATATGGGAACAGATTGGTTAAGGTTTCTTATTGGACTCACCTGTGTGAATCTTTTCATGTCTCTGGAGAAGATACTTTTGAATGAAACGCATGTCACACTGGGTACACTGGAAGGGCTTCTCTCCTGTAAAAAAATAAATAAAAAATCTTTAGAATGAAATCTTGAGTGAAAAAGTTAGGTTTAAATTACATGTATAGAAAACACAGTATTTAACAGATACCTGTGTGAATAAAGACGTGTCGCTGCAGATGATAGTTGGTTCGAAATGCAGCGTTACAGTGAATGCACACGTGGCACTTGGGGCTCTGCATGCCCATTGAGCCATCCTCATTGACTGTGAGAATCTGCACAAAAATATAATATAAACAGGTCATTCTATTTAATATCACTTTTATTCTTTGTTGAATATTAATGCAACAATGAATGCATACTTTGGCTGGCGAGCGCTGCTTCCTTTTCTTCTTTTTAGTACACAACATTAAGTCTTTTAATGCTTTCTTGTCCTTTTTAATCAAGGGTGAAGGCTCTGTCAGCTTCAATTCCTGTTTTACTGTTAACTGTTAAGACAAGACCATAAGAGGAAAACATATTTAGAAAATAACTTAATAAACTCCACACTTTTCACTGACCTACCGGCATATGAAGCAAACATGGGAGCTTATTCGTAAGTTTTAGTGGAAACTGCGTGGCCACGTCACTTTCTGTGTCCTCATCACCGCCGCTCTTTGATATGTCCTCCTGCATCATGAGCTGCTCTGGTGGGACCAGGTCGTGAGTGACCAGTGAACTCCCCGTCAAATCATCATCATCATCCTCATCATCATCATCCTCTGCCAATATGGGATGGTTCACCAGAGATCGCTCCCCAAGTGTCATGACCACCAACCCTGCCCCACTGCCCAGTCCCACTCTTCCTCCTACATCCAGCCCTCCACTGCTGCACTTCAACAGCATGCCTTCCAACTTATCTTCTGTGTTCATTGTATGAAGTAACTGGTTGTCTGTAAATAGAGGAGCACAGTTTACCACAAAAACTTGTATGTCAATGAAATGATCTACTTCCATGAAAAAGAAACAGACTGGCCACAAAGTGACTATGGTTTAACAATAAACTGATTACAACTTTAGGAAACTATGTTAACAGACAAAGCTGACATACTGATGGCATTGGATAATGTGAAGTTATACGTGGTTTATAAAATAAACTACGTTTCCACGTAATATAACGCCAAGCTACGTCTTCAAACATTCGCATCGCTCAAAAACGACATGATGCACTAACACTGAAGAGGACAGACTTGGTGCTTAAATAACGCAAGAACAACACTGACATTATGTGACAGCAATAGCATCGATCCTATTCAATATTTTGTTAACTTACAAACGCTTTTAACAGCAAAATCGCAGCTAACATAGCACTTGCGAGCCAAATCTTATTAGGCTGTATATTATATCTAACCAAACTAGTCTTACCTCGGAGCTAATTAGACAGGTCAGTGTCTGTCTGTGTAAACGCCCACCATTGGCCTCATTTGTAAACAACGCTTTCTGTGTCACACAGGTTAAGTGAGTTAAATCTTGTGCTATAGACAGCTAGTTCCCGTCTGTCAAAGCAACTACATCTACGTCAATGTCCGAGTACACACAGGAAAAGACCTTTAGGCGCCTTCAACTTTGAAGCACCACAGCATAGAAATGCATTATAACTTCTGTAACAAACCCACATTAGCTTACGTAAAACTCAAATAATACAAATACGTAAATCAGATAAGATATTATTGTTATTTACAAACAAAAAAATTAAACGCTCATGTTCACCAAATATTTATTGTGAAGGTCGCACCGGAAGTATCAATGTTTTGCGTGAAACTTGACAGTCGCTGGCTTGTGATGAGCTAATTTAGCTGCTACTATCAAATAACGTGATTTTATACTTTGTTATTAAGTTTCAATAAAGCACACCGCGCGTTAAATAAACCCATTATTTACAGAGGATACAACTTCTGGATAACATTTGAACAAACTTGCCAGAGATCGTTTGTGCTAATGCTAGCTTCAGTGTGCAGGCCAAAATGCTAGTGCAGTTAACCTCAACCTTCGCTAAATGTACTGCCTTGCAGCCCACAACAACTACAAAATAAACATGTTAAAATGCGCTATGATGAAACAGCAACCCTTACCTTCAGCGCTGCTCAGTCTTTTTTAGTTTTCATGATTGTTATGCAAGACTACAGTGCAATGGTGATGTGCGGAATAATCAACGCACCACCACCAAGGCGCGCGTTTGTCCCCACCTCGTGGACTTTCTGGGTATTGCAGAACATATTAGGCTTTTGTCAATTCTCTGAAATTTGACACTGGCTGGCGACCTACTTTTGTCATTTTCACAAGTAGACAATCAAGGCAAGAAATTGATTCAGATTAGCCTATAGCTTATCCCTATTTGATTAGCAAAACATAATTTGGGTCCATTATTTTTTTTTTTGCACATTCTTTTTTTTTTTTTTTTTTTAGTTTAGTTTAAGAAATGAAAATAAATAAATAAAAATAATAATAATAAAATCAAAGCGTTCACTACATACATTTGAACATTTGAACAGTTACTGACATAATTAGTTGCTTTTCATCATTTCTCTTTCCGGCTCTGTGCAAATAACTGATTTATAGCCTTGGAGATGCATCAAGTGAGTTTATCCAAATATGTTGGTCCATTACCTATAACTGGCAAGGCTGTGGTCGTGATAAGAGCATAGACATCCGCGCCACACACACAGCTTTGCCGCCAAGAATACTAATCAACCTGTTTGCAGCAAACGCAGCAGCGCAGCGCGCAACTTCGGACTTGTCCGTTCGCTCCTTGATTATGCGCGTGTCTAGAAACGTCCCTCCTCAAATCACCTGCTGAATGTCCTCGGCAGCACATTGTGGGACCTTGTCTAAAATCGGATAGCTTCTGTCACCGCTGTCTATGTGTGTACCAATATGCGACGGGAATTTGAACCAAATGGATGTGGGGACACACCGAGCAGTCTCTAAAACAAGGGAAGCCCCACTCACTCCGCGCGCCAGCAGCAGGATTGTCCGTGTAGCTGGGGAGTCCGTGTGCGTGTGTCAAGCTCTAAATGTGTGTGTCTGCGCGCAGTAAAGCCCCGGGCTCCGTCCTCAACAGTTGCCAGCGGAGTGAAGGTGAAGAACGGAGCAGGGGGAGAGAGACAGCGGACTGAGGACGGACGGACGCGGAGCCCCAAGCCGCTCTGCCCGGCTCTGCTCCTGACATGCAGTCGCTCATCTCTCCGGTGACCAAGGCCATCCTCGTTGCGCTCTTCATTTTCGCCATCCTCCTCATCCTCTATGTGATCCTGTGGTACATTTGCAGAGACGTGGACTGTGACCACGGCATCTGAGGATTCACTTTTCACACCATGGGTCGCGCAGTGGAGCCCAGGGTCACCCGGTAAGTGCGCCTCTACTCCTGCTTTTATTTGGCGTTTCTGGAATTGTGTCGGTGTATACACTCGCGCACTCTTGTGCGTAATGTCAAATGCGCTCTGGTCCAGCGTGCGTCTCCACCGGCACCACTCCACCTTCTCTCCAACCACAGAGCACTTTGCATTTAAGCAGAAATGTGCGCGGGGCATAGCTGTGGTCCACGCGGGAACACTCAAAGGTCACGCGAAGGATATTAAACAAACTAGAGCGTGGCGCGTGTGTGGGTTCAGACTTGGAGTTACAGCACCGCTGGTGACATTGCGGTAAACGGCGTGGGTGTCCCTTAAGGTCAAGAACCACAGTGTTTACTTCAGGATTTCCGAACTCGATCTCCTCCTTTTTTGTTTCTTGCAGCTCGTCTTTTTTCTGTTACGTATATCTGCGGCATTAGTTCACGTTCAGTTCATCTGTGTCTCTGAGGATGCTACAACATTGGTATTTTACATCCAACCAGATAACGGGATTATCTCTATTGGCTCCAAAGCATCTTCATCCTAATCTGTCTTGTGCCATGTTTTGGAGTCTTATCACGAATTGCACGCTAATGCTTTTACGCAGGGAGCATTTGTATTTCCATTGATCTAGTCAAAACCTTCCACACACATGTCCAACTCCCATTTCACACACACAGAATCTCCTCAATATTACGGGCACGTTGGCACCACATTGCCTTGTTAGAGCCACCAGAAGATATGATCAGACGTATTCACTATTTTATTTCATTTTATCACCAGCCATCACCAAACAGATAACAATTTCTGTTGTGAAAGTGGCTGTGAAGGAAGGACATATCAAGGACACACTTTTTAAAGGACTTAAAACTGTTAAGTGGACAGCTATTTTTGCAATACGCACAGAGATGGCTTTGGGGCAAAATCATGACTAAACCTCAACAGTTTAACGAGCTATCGGAGAAGCTTTAAATATGATCTTCTTTACTAGATGTGCTTGGATTCCGCAACTCTTGCATCTCCACCAAGAACGGTCTGATTTTAAGCCTAAACATTAAAATCTTCTTACTCTGCTGTAGCTCCACGCAATTTGGTGTTTAAAACCTTGGCATACTTAACGTTGTGCACTGCATCTTGCCAAACTGTTGCACTGCACATAGAGAAGAAATAGCCAGATGAAGTGAAGATGCCCTCTATGACCACACCACCAAATGATTCATGTTAGCACAAGGAGATAATGTGCATGTCATCTTTTCACACACTTTAACCCAGTAAAGAGAAGGCAGTAGAACATGTCTTTATTTAAAATGGTGTCCTGGAATATATGTATGGGCAAAATTTACTCAAAATCTATTTATTTAAAATGCAGGATTTGAATGATTCAAATAGACTTAACTTTTTAAATATGAAAATGCATTATTGTTTTAAAATGCAGCAAAAAAACTGTTTGCAAAGTCAAATATTCAACTTCTTTTACAATATCCGTAAATCCAGAGACATAAGAGATAAGTTACAGGTCACCCCCAGTCTTTTTTTTTTTTTCTGTGATATTTCTATGCATAAGTTATTTGTAATTGAACAAATGTAAGTTTAATGACACACTGCACAAAACAAAATAGAAGAGCAGTCGGCAGGACCTCCATTGGACAAGTTACACAGTGCATCTTTAATAGTATATAAGACATCTCAGGGGAAAAAAACAAAACAAAACACCTTATGTCTTAATCAGCCCCCAGGCCACGTTACAGACACATCTGGACTAAAAAGACATTACTGTATTCCCCTTACGGCCATTTACTAATTACTCTCTATCGTATATGGAGCTGTGAGCTAGACCAAGCTTGTACACAAATCCACAGTGATACATCTATGTCCAATCAAGTTTGCAGCCATTAAATATTAAAGAATGACTATAAATTATTGAAGTTGGAAAACGGCTGACGAGTAATTTGTGAATCTCTCCAGACTTGAGACAGGGAACCACAGCGGAGGGCGTTTTTGACATTTGTACTGAAGTGTAACCTATAATAGAAAACATGTAGACACTTCAGCCCCATGTGTCCAATAGCATCTTAAATACCAGGGAAATTCCATCACAACATGCAATAAATATGAATGAAAAGGTCAAAAAAATTTGGTCCCAACTGCCGAGATGTGGCGTTTAAGGTCAGGAAACAGTGTGGAACCCGAAGCAACGACAAATAGATTTAATAAAGATGTTGTTCTGCATCGTTCATATGAATAATAGATGTGTATTGTTGGGAATGTTTTTTCTTTGTAATTTTGGAGATCAGTCTTTTCAGTGTGAAATATCCACAAATGCCACAAAGTTTATTATTTTAAAAAATCATGCGCATGTCTATAGTTGAATTTTATCACATTTGTTACATGAAGATTTCCAAAATAACAGTAATTGTGAATGAGTTGATCTACTCCAGGATAGAAATTAAACTCAAATTGAACTGTAATCTCACAGTTAGTTCTTGCAAATTCAGAATAATATCTATGTATTTTTTTTTATACAAATTGATATCAGTTTCCACGGCCTCAATTGTGCCTCAAGCCCAGTCAAATGTGATCGTGCAATCAGATTTTTTTTTTCTTTCAGTCACAGATGTGAAATGAAGGAGCTCATTGGTCACCTACAATTTACAAAGAAAATTACATTTATCTCACATCAGATTAGGTTAGTGTTTTGCTTCTTGATTCTACAAAAATTCACATTGTTTTTCAGTCCCCTGTGATAATTTTTTTCTTGACTTTTTTGGATGCAGACGGACCATACTGGCCTGTCAGTCATGCCCATTTGCAAACGGGGAGATTCATCGATGATCAGACTCACATCTTTGTAAAGTATTGAAGAAGTGCAATTTTTAAGCTATAAATTATATGACTTTTATCTAAAGTGACTGTAATATTTTATCCACCAAGCAAGTTTATTCCACATATTTTAGTTTTGGGAATAAAGACGTGATTGGCATTAACAGTTCATAAAAGCATTGTTATATTCACTCCTCCTGAGTATTATCTGTGCACATGAATAATTATATGCTTTTTTTATCTTTATATTTTTAATTGAAATGAATTTTGTTTAGTTTTTAGTTTCACTGTTTTGTTTCAGAAGGCAAATACTTAGCTGAAGGCTGAAGTCTATCCTGAGATACATAATATCTGCTACATAGAAATATGAATGTGGCCGTTCCGTAGATTAATTTTCAATTCAGAGAGTGTAGATTTAAAATGTAATATTAAACATACAGCGATAATAAAAATAGTGAAAGCAGAGTAGACAAAAGCCTCTCATCAGCAGGTTCACAGTTCCATACCCCCTTCAGTGCTGGGGCTTGAATGGGAAAAACCTGAATGCATTTTGAATGAATAAAGTTTGTCTTTTGGCTCTCGACACGAAAGCCGATCAGAAGGACTGCTCAGGAGTGGCACACGAGTGATTAAAAAATCTCACATAAAAGTACAAGGGTTGTGTTAATCTTCTCATCTTCACATTCACTATATTTTTAGCCTTTTACTTTTACTTAGCGCAACTCATTTCCTGCCATTAGCACTAGCTGTGTCTCTTGTGAATAGCTGTGTGTGAGGGAACATGCATAAATGGTACAAAGTCACTCTGCTTATAGGGCTGTTTCCATTCTCCTTTTTCCTAATGATTTTTCGATGTTTTAGTAAAACTATATTATGGCACAAGTGTATATACCAAAACCCAACCTATCTCGGCATACGTCGTCCTTGGTAGACAGTGTGAGGGTCTAATTGGCTGTTTTAGAGATGCACTGGACACACACCTCAAAGCTGTAAAAATAGATTCCCTGTGACTCAGACATTATGTAAAGTCCATTCCTGATCGGGACGGCCGCCGGGAGCACTTGATGTCAGTTTGTCTTGATGAGACAGGAAGTGAGGTGACACATGTCGGCACTGTGTCCGGAACTGCGATATCCAAACATAGACACTTGAAACATGTCTCCAAGCTATTCCTTATCTGCTAAATATTCATTCCCTATAGTGAAGAGTGAAGATGGGGGTAGGGTAAATGTAGACTACAGTTATTTTTAGCTAGATTTGCACACAGTAAAATATTATGTATGATATGAATACACCATAAAAGCACAATAATATTAATTACATATTAAGTATTAAGTACATTTGCATTTTTTACTTCTTGTACTATTTACAACAAAAGTAGAGCAGATGCAAGAACAACTTCATGAATAGTTTATTGGGGTTTTGCGTTTTCAATTAGAGCACTTGTTTGAGATCATATTTTCAAGCAAATTTTTAAATAGACAAATCTGTCAGAGACCTACAGCCCCTTCACACTATTTTTTATCTATTTATTTATTTTATTTATGTATTTATTTATTTATTTATCTTTATTTCAGATTCTTGCCCACCTTGCTTCATTCAGATCAACACCCAATTTCCAAGAAAAATGTCTGGTAAAACAACCCTTTTATACAGTATATTTCAAAAAATGTGTTCTGTACTTGACTTTTGGCTGTGTTGTCCGTACATTTTAAATGATTTCCTCAATTAAAAAGTCTGATAGTTCTGCATATTGTTATATTTCTATAGACCCAGCCAAACCAAGGTCTGCCTCCAGTCCCATCCAGCTTTGTTACAAACCAAACTGAGCCATACATCATAAATAGCTGTGGTGCAGAGGTGTTTGATCATATATTTATCAGAACTGATTTCCTTTGGGAGGACTTTATTCTTCATAATGAGCCATTTTAATCATCCTCTGCACAAGAAGCCCATTTTTCCACCACTTGCCTCTGTGAGATTAGAGACCTTTTACACCACGCTGATATTAATTAATGCTCAGTTTAGGTTTATATGAGAAAATGATGAGTAAAACTTGGACAAATTTCAGCTTTTTTGCCCAGTTTTGGAAGAGCCAGGTAATACATCAGGGATTTGAGCAAGTCCCAAGTGACTAAATTAATTTGAAAATATTCAAAGGGAACATAATATTTAAATCTCCCAATTCAACTGCAATAAAAAAAATAAGGGCAGCACTGTTTATCAGAGAGTTGGCAGTTAAATTCCCTTCCCTAGATTTAGGCATCACATTCTGTATAAAGTCTATTGTGTCTTTGTGTTGTGAGACTCCAGTAGTGCACATGTGTCTGGGTTAAATAAAGGTTGAGCAGGTGATGCACTGGAGGTGAAGACAGAGGCTGCAGTTCATTGGCTCTGTGTTCAGAAAACCCCAGAGAGAAGAGAGAATGCACTAAGTACTACCCCGAAAGAAAAAGCACACATTTAATTTCACTTAGAGCTGGTCAAATTAAATCTGCCGGCCAGAGTTGTACAAAGTTAATGGAGGACCTAATTATTGAGAGGCAAAATCCACCTCTGCTTTACATCTGGTTCTACACGGGCCAAGGCGAAAATAATGAGTTTAAGTCCTGGAGACATGCACGACCTGAGCTTTATGTGCATAGACAGGTTGTAGTGCTGAGGGTAAACAAAAGAGATAAGTATCGAAAAGAAATGGTTTGGTGTCGACTGCGCAGAGCTTTTATATCGCTATAGTTATGTGTCAAAGCTGCATTCATGGGTTTCAAAATGATGAAAATTATGAAAAATTAGCACATAGAATAAACAATTCAATAAGAGGAACCAGAAACCCATGAATATGTTTTAGATTGATTTGATCAGCATAAATTCTTCTAGTAAGCTTCCTCCTATGGAACGAAATCACTTGAAAAAAGTATCAGTATGGATCATAGCAGGGGAGCTTAGAGTAGAGTGGCTGCTCCTCCACTTTGAAAATTGCCGGTAGAGAGACGTGAGCTCGAACGTCCTTTGGATGGCTCCCCGGAGAGGAGTTGTAAGCCTGTCCCCCTGGGTAGACTTATCTCAGCTGTGTCCTGGGAATGCCACGGGATTCCCCCAGAGGAGCTGTAGAAAATGCGCAAAAGGAAATAAGTTTGCAAATAAATCTCTGTTTCTCGCTGTGAACATACAAAATACAAAACAGCAGTGCCACTAGCCCTTTATAAACATGCACATTCAGACGCACTTCAGCCTGTTTGTACGCAGCCGGTTTCTTTATTTATGTAAGGTGTGTATTAGATTATGGGCATGCCGTGAGAATATCGGTGTGTGCTTGTACAAGAGAGCATTCAAATGCAAAATTCAGACATACAGAGGACGTTGTTGACATGTTTTTCTCTTCACAAACTGCCCTTTGCTTCTGTCACCGTGGATGTAAAAGCCTGTAGTGATCACGGCTGTCCACTATTTTCCCTCCCACAAGGGACCATATAAGCTAAAGGGATCTCTGTCTGATCTGGCTCTGTTGCCTCATGGGGTTAAGGCTATTTTTGAAACGCTTTAAAATTTATATGGTGCGATATAACAAATTTCAGGCTTTTCTCAAATAGGACGGAGAGGGTACAATGTGAGACCCTGGGTAGGCCTATGCATAGGTTTCAGCTTCCTGTTGTACGTGACATTTTGAGGACGTTTCACCATTTTGTTGTAAATTGGCAACAGTCGCAATTTTTCATCATTCTGAAACCGGTCTATTGGAGCCTGTGATTTTTGAAACCAGCTGATTTTGAAGTTGAGGAGGGCTAACAACTCTGCCACAGTGTTTAGCTCTCATTGGCTTTATTCCAGAAGTTGCCTTGGAACTGCCGTTGTCATTCATGTTGTATTATTTTGCATGAGGCTGCAGATCTTGACAGCAAATAAGGCCCCCAGAGAATCAGCACATTGTGGACTTGTTGTTGCACATGAACAATGAACATTTTAAATCAACCAACCAAACAACCAACCAACCAGCAAAACAAATTCTCCAAGGAAATGAGTAGAAAATTGTCGGGGCAGAATAAGGTCAGTAATTCATTGTTTCTGATATTTCTCTGTCTTTTGCACAAAAGACTAAAAGATGAAATAAGACTAACATTTCAGTACCGCACTATGCTCCCCCTGCAAGGCTGAATATAAGGTCAAGTCAATCTATAGACTCCAGAGGAGGAAGGCAGCTAAACTAGGAGAGAAAATAAACTCTCCTTTTGTGTATGTATCTAGCTTTTGCAAATCCTGCTCGCTCCCTCTCTCTCTCTCTGTTTCTCTCTCTCTCTCTGTTTTTCTCTCTCTCTCTGTTTCTTTCTCTGTTTCTCTCTCTCTCTCTCTCTCTATGTCTCTCTCTCTCTCTGCTTCTCTCTCTCTGCTTCTCTCTCCCTCTGCTTCTCTCTCTCTTCTCTCTCTGTTTCTCTCTCTCTCTCTCTCTGTCTCTCTCTCTCTGTTTCTCTCTCTCTGTTTCTCTTTCTCTCTCTGTTTCTCTCTCCCCCTCTCTCTGTCTCTCTCTGTTTCTCTCTCTCTCTGTTTCTCTCTCCCCCTCTCTCTGTTTCTCTCTCTCTGTCTCTCTCTCTCTCTGTTTCTCTCTCTCTGTTTCTCTCTCTCTCTGTTTCTCTCTCTCTCTCTCTCTCTCTCTCTCTCTCTGTTTTTCTCTCTCTCTCTCTCTCTCTCTCTGTTTCTCTCTCTGTGTCTCTTTCTCTCCATTGGTGGCACTTGTAACTTAAGTAAAACAAATCACACATTCATACCAGTGTGTAAAAAAACAGCTTTAGTTTAAAGTATAAAACAATCCCTAAAAGATAACCTGATAACCTGTGGCATAGTGTCTGTGTGAAGACAAATCAATGCTTGTGAGAAATAAAGAGAATATTTGAGTAGCAGGTGTAGCACACGAGCCTTCACACATCCCTCAAACTGCTGTCAGGAGACATTTGTTAAACCCAGGTTTGTCTGTGCTCAGCTATATCCACTGTCACACTGGACCAGGAGCTGATTGTCGAATAATTTATTTTGATGGCGTTCAGTGTTGTTACTCAGTGTTGTTACCTGACCTGTTTTTCCATGGTTAAATACTGAAAATTCTATATTATAGGCGCATAGTGTAACTTTTGGTTTAGGGTTCGTCACCAGCTTCTCTCCATGAAGATGTTGCCTGGATGCTCCACAATATGTCATTACACGTATTCATTTCTCTGGAGACAGCAGGAAACCAGTGTTATTGAGTAAATGCATGATGGATACATTTAATGCCACACCGAAACATTCCAGACAAAGCAACATCATCTCCATGTCGACAAGCAGATGGTGGATCTTCTGCCGGAAAAGTTACATAGTGCACCTTTAAGTTCTGATGAAGCTCATTACTCTGCAACTACTGAATAACTAAACAAATGCACATATACAGACATTTGCAAGCTCAGAAGCAAATATGTTTCTATTATTATTTTATTATTTTATATTCTATCCAGTATCTTTGTAAAACTCAAGGGGGCGCTGTACGACTTTGATCTGCTGCACGGTGTACACAAGAAACTTAACCAGATCTCTTTGGTATTGGAGATTTATTTAAGTATTGAGGGTTTCTATATCGGTGGATGTGTGTGTTTATTATATTATCAGGCACACAACATGAAAACAACAAAATAGAAGTCCAGAAGTCCAGGCTCTAACAGAAATACTTAGGCAACTTAATGTACCCTCTTTACTTGGAGTCCATCTTCTCTCTGTTCCCCAAGTTCTGATAAACTACTGGAGAAAAGTGTCAGGGCAGTGGTGAGGCTGCTGGTGGGCCTTTTGAAGTAACACTCTGTGCTCCAGTTCCGTAACTTCTGAGCTGAATCCTGCAGAGCCCACTCCAGGGAGACCAAGATGCACAGGCTCAATGGCGGTGATGAGATGGGGATAGTCAGGCCCAATAAGCAGCACCACACCAGCCCTCTCTGCTGTGCAACTTCTTGGCAGTGAAGGCACCTTTGAACCTTTGACGTAATAGACTTTGTGTGGTTGAGCAGCAAGGGACAGCATAAAAGACACTGCTGTCCCGTGAAGCAACTGAAAATCTGAACTCATGTTTCTCAAGGTTCTTTTATCCTCTGCTGCTCCATTAAGGCTGAGCTGCTGAGTGTAACATAATTGTCCTTTCAGAGATGTCATCCAGTACATTGTCCGGTCTCCTTGGTGAAGAATGACCTTAGGGACTTTCAGGAGGATATTCCTACTTTCAGCGGGTCTATAAACAGGACCTCCTCAGCAGTGGTCAGAATGCAGGACTTTTTCCTGCTGTGGCCCTGGATCAAACTTGTCTGCTCTTTCTTGGTTTTGTGCCGCTGTGACGCTGTGGAGTGCCAGCAGATGTCACCTATTACATGCTGTGCAGATCATCTTGAGGACTTTGCTGCTTTGTGATCTCTCCACAAGTGCCAGCACCCATTACTGCCCCTAATCCAGCTCTGGCGATGGGCTGTGGCGAGTGTTTCCTGTTGTCACTGTAGGAAAAGTATTTCCTCCCCTTAATGTGGCTGACGGGAGGTTCAGGCTCATCCTCTGTTCCTAGCAGAATGATGGTTGGCCTGAGGAATTTCCTCAGATTGGGATGGCAGAAGTTCAGAATGCTTATTATTGGTTCCCTGTATAACAGCTCCTGAACACCGACAGATTTGGCTGTCCGGTGTCTGGAGTGATGGTGTGGAGGAGAGTTGTACCTAGTTGGTGCTGATGAGGTTCAGGGGAGTGAGCAGATGATCTCTCTGGTGAGTAGTACACAGCAAAAAGTGGAGTGTTAAAACTAAAAGCAGAATCAATGTTACCATTTCTCAAGGTTTATATGAGTCCTTTGTGTTTTAGAGTTAATTTAACATTTTTGTATTTTATTTTTATTTGTACTTTATTTTAGTTAATTTAAGATTAAATTATGTATAATTATCACAGGAGTTTGAAGTGGTGGGTTGAATTGTAAAATTAACACTAAGGAAAGTTAAATTAACACTAGTTGAATTTACTTCAATAACCCCAACTCAAACCCTGATGTAACTTTGAAATAGTTAAAAGAACACTTTTTGTGTTAAAAACAACTCTAAAATATTTTACCCTGAAATTTTAACCCTCCAGTTTTGCAGTGGCGCTGGTGGAGTGGTCAGCTGTCTCTGAGGTGAGTGGCCGTACTTGTAGGAGCATGCTAGACGTCTCTCTGCAGCATTCTGGATGGCGGTAGCATTGTCTTTCTGACCAGCTGCTGCACAATCAGCTGCAAGAATGCAGTGGTGGGAATGTTGCTCTGGAGAGGACCTTCTCTGCCACTGTGACTTATTTATAAACAAGCCACATGAAGGTGAGGGACTGGTACGTGGACGGGGGGAAGAGCTGCTTACTTCTGGCCTGTGGTGGCTGGGTGGCCTGGGCTTCTGTTTCCGGCTGGACTGGCTAGCAGAATGGGGCTGCAGCTGCTTTACTAAACTGCCAAAGTGAATAATTTCTACTCGCATCTCCTCACTCTGGGATGTGCTCTGGTGTCTAAATGACTCCGGTCTCTGGTCACTCTGCTTGATCTCTGTTTTGCAGTCCAGATGCTCCAGAGCTGTGAGGAGTGAAACATCTTCCTGAGTCTGCTCCTTGCCTGGCTGGAGCATGCTCTCAGTCTTTAAACTCTGACACCCTGCAGGTTGTTCCATGGATTCTGCAAGTAGCCTGTCTGGTTTGACCTGTGACTTCGACACAGCTAATGTGGCAGCACTCTGAGGGCCAGCCGCAGATAGGGTATAATCTCTCAGGTATGGTGGGAGATAAGTCTGCCTCCAGGATGATTTTTTTTCTCCAAAATTGTCATCTTATGCTGCAGTAGGCCAAAAATGTGGCTCAAAGGACCATGTTAAACATTAGGGGGCACTTTGACCCGCTTCTTACTGCTTAACCAGATGTCTTTGGTATTGGAGATTTACTCTGAGGTATATTGGTGGATGTGTCTGCTTGTTATATTATCAATCACACAACATGAAACCAAGCTAAAGGAGTCTAACTAAATACTTAGAAGTCCATCTTCTCTCTGCTCCCTGTAACGTGGCCACAATGCTGTAAGATGGGGTCACATGGGTGGAGCCAGAGTTCTGATTGGCTACTGGAGTTAAGTGTCCCTAGACAGAATAATGTGAGTTTCTATATTCAACTTTTGTGTTTTCTTCTAATAAAACAAACATTGTAAAATGCAAAATAGCTTGTTTACCTGATATTTGCTTTTTAGAGTGTTTGTCACAAAAGTTATAAAGAAGACAAAATGATTTTTGCCCATGTTGATCATCAAAATGTATGTATTTTGATGTTTGCATGTTGCTACCATCACATCTCCTCTTATGTCTTGTCATTGCGTGCATGCCTATGTATATCTCTATATGACTTAAACATATGAGTGTACACAAGCCATCAGCCCAAATAATCATCATAGTCTTGCGTGAGATGGGTTTCCGTTAAACAACAATGACTCGTGACCTCATGTCTGTGGCATAGGCTGACACATACATACACTCATCCACATACAAGTCAAACATTCAAATAACCTCAGCATATGTACACACAAGGACCTTCTCCAGACTATTTCAAAGTTGCCATGATCTGTTATGTTTTAATTTTTGTGTATCTTACATCATGTAACTTTTCTGGTAGAGCCCACCAGCCTCTTGTCTCTATGGAGAAGTTATCACTCTGCTGACAGTGGCTTTAAACTTATCAGTCTCCGCAGAGACAAGCAGTGGGCGTCACCAAGCCAATATGCAGGCAAGGTCTGTGGAGAGGCGACTCCACTCACAGTAAAAATGCACTTTAGTAGGTAGTTTTGAGCAATGAAAACACTCATAGTTGAATAACTGCATCTCATGTACATTTAATACCATATTGTGGTTCATTGCAGGCAAAGAAATGGCATCTCCATGGTGCCAGACACCCAACATGAAAAGTTACACAGTGCACCTTTAAATGTTAAAACAAGTATGTGGATAGATTTTAAAAAAATTAAACAATGAAAAACGTTCTGTTACTTTTAAATGTTTAAAATAAGTGAACATAAACAAAAATAAAACTAACCACTATTTAAAGAATGAATCTTTATTAGCTTGCTTGCAATGATCCACAGTATGGTATTATTAAGTAATTATGACATGTTCTTAGACAAGTAGAAAAGTTACACAGCACTCCTTTAATGAAAATGCGTTGACCCTTACAAATGTGTGTCCAGACCCTGATAACACCTGAAATATTCATTATAATTAGATTCCTTTACATTTCTTGAATCCTACTATTAAAGATACACCAACAAACTCATTCCCTGCAGGTAATAAGTGGCCTGCAGCGTGGACTTTATCTACTGACTGCGGCTGTCTGACCTTTTAACCCCAAATACTGGAGTCCACATTCACCGCTACAGTTTTGAATTAAATAAAAGAGATTGTATATGCAGGCGACACAAATATATATACAGTTATAAGAGAGCATTTGGTTGGCCTATTTTAAGCATGGTGACAATGCAGTTGGCTCTCCTCTGTTTGTTACACACGACTCATCACAGTTTGAAGCTGCTCTTCCGCATTTGTGCCCAACAGACAGACAGAGGAGGAAGAGGAGGAGGATGAGGAGGGGGCTTTTTTTGGGCGAATCGTGTTCTGGTTTGGGAGCATCTTTTGTGCCAAAACAGTGCACGCTGCCAGAGTTGAGCCGTCAATCAAACAGCAGCTCATATTGTAATGTTAGTGAAACCTCAGGTAACCCAGACTGCATCAATGTTAACTGTCAAATCATTCACAATTCCTTCATTACATTTTGATAATACAAAAAATACAAATGTAGAGTTATTTGTTTTTTAAAGGGCCCATATTATGCAGTTTGTTATTTCCTCATCAAAAAGTTGTGTTTTGTTTTATTCACACCTGTTGAACACACAAATCCTGCATATTTATATATATAGGAAGAGCTCTACTATGTTTTTAAACTCACCTTCACTATCATTTTGGATAATCATTTGGATAATATTAACCCTAGAATTATCCAATCTCTTCTGAGCTGTTACGTGAAAATTGCTTCATGACATCACAAGGTGGAACAGAGCATTTTGGATTTTGGAGATATAGACAGACTAATAATAAAGCGTGACTCAAACATGTGTGAATGAAACAAAACACAACTCCAGGTATGTTTTTGATGAGAAAACAAAACACGTGGTAACCTATTTCACGCCACAGCTGAATATCTTGAAAATATCTTGCGACCACCAACTTTGGATACCTTTGCTCCAAATAATTCAAATAACATGTAACCATTTTAATCTATATTCACACATATGCCAAGTATGTTTTTCCCCCATACCTTTCAATCATTCCTAAATCAAATCCAGTGTCCCCTCTCACCTAAACAATATGTCCAGAATCAAATGAGGATTCGGTGATTATCTTTTATCTTTCTAACCCGCCGCTCCACTCCAATTGATTTACCGACGCCCATTAGCATTTTAACATTGTTGGGAGGTGACTGCCACTGTCCTTTTTCAGGAGACAGAAATAAACATTATCCAACATGAAAGGGCTGGATGACAAATTACTGTTTTAATCAATCCCTGGCAGCATCGCAATCATCCCAACATCACAAGATTAGGCCATGTCTCGCTGGGTTTTCGTTTGCGGAGCCAAGGCTGATAAATGAATTTGATTATTTTATGTACCAGGAGAGACAAGTGTTTTAAAGCACTGATGAATGTTTTGCTGTTTACAATTGAAATGGTGTTCCAAGAAGTGATTAGATTGTTAAATGGTTGCACAAGAAGAAGTAGTGTAAAGAATTTGGTTCATATATTTGTATACTGTAGTTAAAGCTGAAAACAACCTGGATTATATTTTTATCAGTATTTATCTTATCAATATTCAACTGAAAATCATATCTCCATAACATGTTTACAAAGGCATATTAAGCATAAATAATAACTTTTAATCATTGCCTTTTGACCCAAAAAGATGAATTGCATAACATTTCTGAGTATTTGCCATCTGCTTGTCTCAGTGGAGATGTTTTTGCTTTGCCATGAATGTCATTGGCCGTCTTTTTGGAGACAAGCAGGGCATATCATCAGGGGAAAGTTACGGGTCAGGGCTGTGGAGAGGTGACTGCACTATTTTTGCACAATTATACACCTGTAAGCTAAATAACTTAAATGTCACACTATGGAACATTCTAGCTAAAAAATAACCTGAGTGAGACTAGAGGTGCCAATCTTCCACTATAGAAGTTGCAATGCCCAGATATAAATCACATTATAGATCCTACATTATTCTAAATTGACTCTTGTGAGCTTTATAATGTTACTGCATCAAAAACCTGGATTTCTCTTTTGTAGTTTGAGTAATCCTGCGCTGCATTACTAGTCTGTCCACATCTGCAAAGCTCAAAATGCTCTGTTCCATCTTGTGAGGCCATGTTTTCAAGTTAACAGCTACCTTTTGTACAGTAGAGATAGGCAATCCCAGAGCTGAAATGTTCCAAATGATTCTAGTGAAGATGTGTGAAGTATAAAACATAATGGAACAGAGTATTTTCAGTTTGAGAGAAGAACTCTGCCTAAATGTGCAGGGTTTGTGTGTAAAACATGTGTTGATGGAAAGAAAGCACCAGTCCAGGTATGTTTTTGATGAGGAAACAACATTATAACAAAGAAAGAGAGAGAAACTAGCCTAATACGGACCCTTTAAAACACATCTATCCATCCCAAGAGAGACATTAAAGTCAGTCCGCATGGGAACGGTCTGGATACATGAGCTGCCATGTCAAAAACATTGAAGCCTGCAGTAACTCTGATAAATTATGAAGTACCCCTGTGTCACTGTCTGCCCCTGTGATGCGTGGCCTCTCTGACAGTAGCTAACAACACACTGAGCTGAATCGGACAATATGCTGCGTCTATGGAGAGGGGAGCACATGACGCAGAGCAGCCAAGTGCCAATGTGGATCCTCTCTGTCACAAAGTAATCCGAGCGCCACGATTAAATGATGGATTGAGCGGCAAATCTACGCGTTCAAGGTCAACTAGGCAGCCCATCCTTAGAGCAATTAGTCAACAAGGTAATGTGGTGGGGAGGAGAGCAGATTCAGATCATATTTAAGGGTGAGCAGGCAACAGAATAATGCGTGCTAAAAACGACAAGAAAGGAGAAGCACCGATTGATACTTTGCAGCTGAAGTTCTGATGGACTTTAATCTGAGCTTTATTTTAACCAGAAAAAGCTGGTTTAGGTGGAACTAAACTGCTGTTAAAACAAATCCCTCACAAATACACAAATTACAATTACAGTCACTGAACCATGGACACTCGTATTGATCACGGGCTTCCGAAAATGTGCTGTTAAAATCCATCCACTTTAGTATTTTTTTCTTAAAACTTATTTGGCTGTGTTTGCTCATGTGTGCATTGTGTCTCCATGGTAACTGGTGAACATTCCTCCAGTACACATACATGTTGAACACCCCCAGCTGCACTGTCTGCAAAGTATCAATAGGCCAGCTGTACTTTTTTTTTAAAAGTACTATGCAATTTTTCTGGTCTGGGTCTGGCACCTGTTTGTCGTCATGCACATAGTATTGTTTTCCCTGGAATGTTTCACAGTATGGCATTACAGTATTTCACTTCATACCTGGAGACATGTGATCCCATTAGGCTTAGTTACAGGTCTGCAAAAAAAACCCAAAAGTTTACTTAATTACATTAGGCTTAGTTACAGGTCTGCAAAAAAACCCCCAAAAAACTTTACTTAATTACGAAGCCAAAGAGATTAATACCTGGGACATTCCTGGCAAAGCAATAACATCTCCATGGAGACAAGCAGAGGTACTGGGACAAATATTTTTTGAGAAGAGCCCCTCGAGTTGATGTGTTATAGTTAATCTTTACAGCTGCAAGATAAACAGGCAGTAGGATTTTTATCACATTCTGTAGTGTGTTTTCACAGCCTCCTGGTGTTGCTTTGCGGTGCTTTTGTGGGATGCATATCTAATGTAACTGAGCTTTGGAGAAATTCCAGGATTAGTCGGTCAGTGCCTTTTGTGGAGTCGTGTCTGCTTCCAGTTTTATAGTTGATTATTACTTTGTGAGTTAACTAAAACTTAAGAGAAACATTTAAAACATGTCCTTTTTGTTACTAAAATTGTAATGCTGTAATGAAATTCAGCTGGTGTAAACCTAAAAGGACTCTCTATAATCTGAATTCCCAGCTCCTGCAGCCAGTGATTATTGAATTCTGGAGGTTCTGAGCTTTCATATGCCTGTCCATGCACTGAGAATGACAAAAACGTGTATGAGTCCTCAATATATATATACAGGTTAAGACACAGGCAACTCAGGTTCACTTGTGACTGTAGTAATTACACTTTTAAAACAGTAAGAGCGTGAGTGGCATACAGATATTAACCAATTAGTCTTTAGCTGGTGTCATAACATATTGAATACATGCAACAGATAATATAAGTGTAGAGAAACTGCAAATACTAAGACATGTTAAACAAAATGTCACGTATACCTGAGGGAAACAGGAAACAGCTTGTACAGTGATCAGGCCATAATGGAGGCTCACATAGACCTTCACACTCATTAGAAAACATGTGGATGGGTCTGAAGCAGAGGAACATCCTGTACTACTGAGTGAAGGCAGAGGGAAGGGATTTGCTGCACAAGTAATGAGCATTGAAATAAGCTCACTAACCAAAGACCCTACTTATGCACTGACGCTCGCTATAATGCAACACTCAGGCTTTTTGTAAGTCAAGAAGTACCGATCGCCTCCTTTGAATTATTATGTTTTGTCTGACTGTTTAGTTGAGACTGGGTTGTTATTCTTATTTTTCAATATGTACATCAGATTTTTTTTTTTTAAGTTATGTCCTTTTTGTAGAACGCCCCTTTATAACCCATATATACTGTATACTCCCCAGAGGCAAACATAATAATGGGACCTAAGCATTACCATTTACTATGATGGCAACCCCAGCAAAGCAAGCACAGTTTGCAACTTTCTGGAGGTGATTCCGTAGAAATGAAATGTTAAAACAACACTTTTCCATAGAGATACATTTTATGCCATGTGAAAATTATAGCAAAAAATAAAT
This sequence comes from Scartelaos histophorus, assembly GCA_000787155.1. Classification (NCBI taxonomy): domain Eukaryota; kingdom Metazoa; phylum Chordata; class Actinopteri; order Gobiiformes; family Gobiidae; genus Scartelaos; species Scartelaos histophorus. Next base: position 50,536 of record KN504279.1, on the reverse strand, counting down.
AAATGAGAGCGAGAGAGGTCAGGAGTCAAGTTTGTGGAGATGCAGGCTTGCAGAATAAGAATGCATTTTTTCTGTGCAATAAACACAACCCAGTTAAAAAAATAAAAATAAATAAATAATAAATAAATATATAAATCAGGTGAATAAAACAATGGCGTAATAAGTTTGTAATAAGCCACAAACCACTATAGAGGTGCATGCTGTAGGCTGAAATCATTATGTTGTGATGTTGCTAAAAAGTTTCATTCTGTGGTTTTAAGTAATACATGTAGAAAATATGACATTGATTATATAAAATTGCTTCAAGCCTGTTATATAATGCTACCGAAATGCTTTAATAAGTTTAGTTTAGTTATATTAAGTTTGTGTTCCCCATCCACTGAGAACCTGTGCATTGAGGTGAAGTACCTTCTCCAGCCAGTAGGGACAGAATGGCAGTAATGCAACTTATTGGATGTGAGCTGTCATTACATTTCACAGAGGAAGAAGCGGTGCTCCAGACACAGGCTCATGGGTTTATGCTCCAGACATGTAAACAGAAACAGCGTGGAAAGTAGAGGCTGATCTGGCTGCAGAGCCTCATTGTTTTTGGTATATAGAGTTAGAAGAGTTGTGCAGAAGTTAAGCTTTGCTCACAGTTAGCTTAGCATTGAACCAGATAAAAAAAAGGATGTTTACTTTTTTCAGATGTTGGATTTTACCTGCCATCAAGCTTTACTGGTTGGGCTTTAGGGTCCTTCTTGGCCAACTTCTCAGCAGGACTTTCAAGTTACCAGGTCAGTAATGATGCTAAGATGAGCGCTCCAATCTGTAAGAAATGTAGTATATTTAATTCAGATTTTTGTGATATGGATGCATGTCTGATTAGTCAGGATCAGGATCTAAACAAAACAATATATTGTCTGCAGGCTTCAAATATGCATTTTCAGTACAGCTAGGATTTATAGGTGTACTATGTAACAATATGAATGCATTTGTGTTTTGTTGAATAAATGCAAGAACGATTTTTAAATGTGAGATTAAAAAAAAGAAATAACAACTCATGAAGACGAGCATGGGGTGCACAGAAAACTTACATACTGCACCGCTAAGTTTAGAACATATTTACTACATATTAAGATTTCTTTTTAAAGATTCAACCAATAAGAAGATTTATTTAAATGTCTTTATTTTAAAACCATGTGTATGCTGTTTGTGTGCTGAGGTGTTAAATCACAGGGCAGTGTCCTTATCAGATGACATTGTCCTCATGTGTGCCTCCTCTTCTGTTCACCGCAGACATGCCCAAACAGGAGGGGAAGGTCTCCATAGTGACGGGCGGAGGCAGGGGCATTGGTTTTGAGGTGGCTCTGCACTTGGCGGGACTCGGGGCTCATGTGATCATTGGTACAGTATAAAACACAACACTCTAATACTAAGTGTTGATTCATACAAAAGGCTAAACAAACCCATAGAAAAGCTTTAGCTGTTAATAGGATTCCTTTATGGCCAAGATGTGTCAAGCCAAAGATGATCATTTTGTCTTTTGATCTACATTAACTTCTTGGGTTCTTTTTTTAAAGACAAAACAGTAACGTGTATTTACCTTGTTGACATGTTTCGGCTGCAGAGGAGCAAAAATGCAACGCCATAAAAGGAAATCTACAAAATTCAGTGCAAATTATGCAATAAATCTTACATAGAGGAAACAGGCCAAGCATTTCACATGAGAAACGAACAGCATTAACCGTGATGACAGAGCGTTCCTCCTTTCACACCCCTGGGACACCCTCCTCCAGAGAGCACCGGGCGACGGGAGGCGTGGTCAGTCTGAGCCACCTGCCAGGTCCATCAGGCTGACCACGCCCACAGGAAGTAACAACAGCTGATACATGATAGTTCTGAGGATGACTTACAGCAGCAGCCAAAACATGTCAACAACGTAAATACATGTTACTGTATTGTCTTAAAAAAGAGCCCAAGTTAATGCCAGATTTGTCCTTTCTGCTCTACTGGGATCTTATTATACCATTTGGTTACTGAAGTTTTCTTTTTAAAGTCAGACGGAAACATCATTAGCTTTCATTAGCTCCATTAGCTTATGTGCAAAATTGTGTGTACACTTTTTTGTGTAAGTGCTTATTCTGGGTATAATGAAAGTCTCCATTAGAAAACCAACAAGAAAAAAAACAGCAAATTTTGCTTTTTGAACAATAAGTTTAGTATTGTGTCAGTCTAAGTCTAATATCTAGTCTAATATCAGTCTAATATCACAACTATCTTATCAGTACTCGTCAAAAACATAGCCAGAGTTGTGTTTTGTTTCATTCACACAATTTATTTAGGCTGAGTTTGTTTTGTTTTTCTCTGTTCCACTTGTAATATCATGTAGTAATACAGGAAGCGTTCCACTGTGTTTTTAAACTTCATTACACCTTCACTATAATCATTTAGATAACTTCAGTCCTGGAACTGCCCATTTCTACTGAACTAAAAGTAAAAGATAAGTGTTAACTTGAAAACTACCTGAGCTTTGGAGATAAGGACAATCATGATGTAGACAGACTAATAATAAGGAGTTACTCAAACGTGTGAATTAAACAAAGTACAGCTCCATGTTTTTGAAGAAGTAACAACATTAGAACACTGCTTAAAGCTCACAAGAATCAATGTTGTGTAATATAGGACCTTTAATTGAAAAGTGATTCAATTATTGATGGCTAAAAGCTAGGGGCTTTTTTACAGATAGTCCAGGTCTACAGGCTCTATCAGTAAAAAAGCAAATTACTGCATTTGGAAAAGAGTTTGGACTTTGGAGAAATACTGTTGCCTCTAGAGTGGACGACATTTATTTGTTATTCATGCTGAGGTCTCTCATATATGTGTTTATAAACCTTAATTAATAAAACCCATATTTATTTGCTTTTACACAAAAAAAATTTAATTAAAAATTCATGATCCATTATTCATTATATTTCCCAACCTTATGAATATTGTAAAATCTCATTGATCTCTATTTAAATATAACGGTAATGGAGAATTTTTTTTTTTTTAATTATTATTATTTAATTTATTTTGATTTAGTTCAATGATCACTTCACATTTTTAGTACAAAGATGAGGCACAGTACATGGTTGCCAGATATGACACTACATATATGAATAGCGTACTGAGTGTACTTGTTTCTGAGTCTGCATTGCGGAGTCTGCCAGTCCATCTGAGCTTCTGAAAACACAAACCACATTGAGATTCACCTTGACACCTACGCGATTTCTTTGAAAGTTTTAAACAACCTGAAAGTGAAAGGAATGAAAGGCGATGGAATGAATGTAGTGAGAAAGTCAAGGTATTCCAAAGCTGAACCTGATGAGAATTTTTATATATATATATTTTTTTCAGTAGAGATTAAATTCCTTCCAGGTTTGACTTATGATTCAACATCTAAAGTTTGGGGCTCTTGGCAGAATTACATCCAAACTTTGTCAGTATTAAATTAGATGTGAAGTTTATTTCATCACCTGTGCCAGTTCATCTCTTCCCCTGAGCAATGCTAACAGGTTTGTGGTTTATTGTGGTGAAACAGCAAAACAACATGTTTTTATCAAACCTCCATAAATTTTTAATGCTTCAACTTTCTCTCATGATTTCCGTGACTTGTGATGTGCAACTGAAACAAGCACCAGTGCAATCGTGGAACACACAGAGGACTTTTGATGCAATGTTAAGGACGTTTTTGTTTTAAATTTGGGGCTTTTTAAAATGTATTTTGCATTGAACAATATGTTTAGTCATGCTTTGGTGTTGATTCACTTTGAATTGCTTTTTGAGGTATTTCCGTTTAGGCCCAACTTTTTCATTCATTC
>KN504279.1:25402-46634 GCA_000787155.1 Scartelaos histophorus | reverse complement strand
ACTGGAGTCCTAGTTTATCCTACCGTCCATTTTTTTTTTTTTTTTAATTCATTTAAATTTCCAACATTATTCAGACGAGTTACTGGTAATTGCCACTTGTTATAAAAGTGCTGCCCTCTTGAGAGCTTGCAAAGTGAAAAGTTCAAATGTTTTTGAGAATGAACTGGATTGCATGACATTAAAATTCAGTAGGAAAGCACAATAACATTTTGGTGGAAGACCCAGCAGCTCCGCGAGACCCTTTCAGAATATCAATAACTTTCCTATAAGTGCATGTTTCTCATTCTCTCCACAAGTGCCCGACTTTGCACCAAGCTCCTTGTTCGCTCCCCGTTTATTTACTGCACTGTCAGTGTTAAAGCACAGAAATGTATTTGAGCCTCAGTACAGTCAGATATGTTATGTTATATGATATATATGATATGTTATGATATGTTATTATATAGTGTTGTACTGTATGGTAATCAGGAAGTGTGCCATTAGCATTCTAGTTGTTAGCTTTACCATAACAGCTCTCTGCTCTTTGAATGGTGTGAATAGCACTCATCACAGTGAATAATTAGGGTGCACTGAACTCATGAAGTAAGTGAGGAAAAACTTTGGACCAGTGCAAACAGTTCAATATTAAAACGCAGGATTTGACAAAATGTTTAAATAGCGGTTTATGAAATTTAGAAACATTTAAAAACAGCAAATTTAAATGGGAATTTCCCATTTAAATTTGTGGAAACAGGAGTGGGGTCCACAGAGCTGCTAAACAGGACAATACTTAGAACATTAAAGAAAAGAGTGAAGGGTAGAAGAGAAGAGTCGAACAGTTAACCACACTTCAAACACCGCGCCTACAGAAACACCTGCCTATAGGGAAGTCTGTCCTGACGTCCTGACACCAAGTATTAGAAATCACACAGGCCACTGAAGGCAGCGCAAAATTAGGTATGGGTATTTTTGCCCAGAAAGCTGCAAATTTACCTTATTTGCACAAAAATTGCTACAACAATCACTAGTAACAGATAATGCTATTAAAACATAATTTAGTAACATAATTTTGTAGAAATGTTATTTGTTTTTTTAGGTTGAACTTTTTCTTTCTTTCATTCTTTTTTTTTCAGTTTAATGCTTAGTTACACTTCCACAAGTTAACTAATAAAACCTCTGGGTTACTGTATTTTCCAGCTGTATAAAAACAGATACGGTGTCATCTAAGAAATGAAAGTAACATGACAGTAAAGAGACTGTTAAGCAAACTAATGTAGAAATAATGATGATAATTATTATAAATACAGCATGTTGGTTTCTAAAATTTAATATACAATGATTTTGAGTGGTAGACAGTTATTTGATATTTTACGGAAGCCAGATTAATCAATTAATGAAGTAACTGAGAAGCCTAATATAGTGAGTTGATGTGATGTGAAAATAGATAAATGTCTTGTCTATGCATTGTAATACAGGGCGTTTTCTTCTAATGGTTTTTTAGTTGTAACTGCAAGTTGGATGGTGTTAAATTCAAAGCCTAAGCTGTAAACTGGTTCCTGGTTTACAGAATATAAGTATCATGTCCCTTGTGTCATTTCTGTGTGTGCTGTTGTGACCCTGCAGCACAGCACCTGGAAAAGCTGCACCTTTTCAGCTCTGCTTTGAATTTACAATGCATCAGGGTAAATGGAGCTGTGTCCTTGAAAAGACCTGTGTGATAATCCAAGATTAGTGCTACTGAATGTGTGCGTGTGTTTGTGTGGATGCTACAGAGAGGGAGGGAAAATAAAAAATACACATGTCCAAGTGAAGCGTGCAGCATAAAACAATGCTTTTTTATCACCTTTTCATAGATACTAGAGGCATTAGCATTGTTTTGTGTGCGCTGGTGGAGCTGGTCAGTGTGCAAATGCAGTACTTCTCTCAGGACGTAGCTGTTACATGGAAATATTCAGAGAGGATATTACATGCATTACATTCACTTAGATTAGAAAGAGAATGACAGGTCTGTCATTACTCTACAGTACTACTACACTACACTACTGTCATATCAAATGGTGCAATACCATTAGACATAAAGTGACTACATACACACATGTTACTCCAACATGTTAAACACACTTTCACAGATATGTAAGAACAGCTTCATAAAGGCCTAACTCTGCGTGTTCAGAGAAAAATGTTTGCGCTTCCATTAAAGGTTAAATTTATTGATAATTTCCTTAAAAGTAATGAAAGGGAAATTTGTTTTTTGAGATCTAAAATGAAATCATACCAAGATTATTGTCCAAGTATTGAGATATGTACTGTAAATGTGAGAACTGTGTAGTGGCATATTCTTATTTCAGAAGTTACAGCCTGCGTTGCCATTATCATTTGGGTTGTATCATAAAGCAAATACGGGTTATCAGAGAATCAATGCATTGGTGACTTGTTGGTGCACATGAAAATTGAAAATGTCTTTTTTTAACCCCCACTACTTTATGTCATATTTGTCATTGAAATAAAAGCTATGCCTGTTCAACTGGAAATGCCACCGGAATAAAGCACAGTTTAGGAGCATTTGGAGACAAAAGGTGGGATAAGGTGAATATACAATTTACCCAGTAATTACATTTTTTATCACTAAAACATAATGTTAACAGCATTATTAGCATTTAGAGAGTGAAATTAACATGACAATCTAAAGGTGCACTGGATGTTTTGTGGTTACGTTAGTATCGTTTAATGCAATAACATTCAACGTCTCCATAGATCTGACCTGTAACTTGACCTGGTACCACCATCTGCTTGTCTCCATACAGACAGATAGTTTAATGCCATACTGTGGAATATTCAAGGCAAAACTCACCTGTCTTTGGTTCAGGATCATCTGTGGTCTCAGCAGTAACATGGACAGCGTCTAGTGGTGTTATGTGAGAATAAAACAGGGCTGGGTCGGCCAATCTAACTTTAAGTAAGATTAAATACTCCTCTGTTGTGTCTCTTAAGCATTCCGATCAATTTTTAAAGATATAATTTTGCAGTTGGTGCATTGTGGTGTTAAACCAAACAAGCTTTCAACTGTCTTTCCTTTGGGAATAATATTAAAAAAACATTGCAATAAATAAGACTCAAGGATGGTCTGCCATTCATTTCACCTTTAGAAAATCTTTGTTCTCTGGTTTCATAAAACCACACTTCATTTGTATGCAGAGCCCCTCCTAAAGAAACCCTCCCGCACTGAGAGAGAGGAGTCAATGACTGTATCTTTCATCAGAGCAAAATGTGTCACTATTTTATTAAATGGACTTCACACTATATAAGACACTGATTTTTAAAGGGCCTGCGAGTAATGTCTTTGTCTTTAACAGCTGATTCTGTGAAGTGAAAGATTTGCATTGGCAAATCATGAGATGAATTCTAATATGCAAAATATAGATTGCATAAAAGATCTTTTGGGTTTTTTTTAATCATCCCAGGACACATCATTGCAGAGAAGGTTAAGAACAGTAGAATATGGCTGTAAGAGTATTCAAGTATTCACTCAGATATTCAAAATGGATAACGATTCAAATGAAACTATATATATATAAAAAAAAAAAAACTTGTTCAGCTTTATTGTAAAAAACTACATTGACTGAACTTTTAAACTTTTGTTTTTAGTGGTCCTTATATGTTACCAATACTTTATGCAGTCCTTTTAAAATAACAATAATTTTTTTAGGTTAATACCATTGCAGGAATCCTACAGGCTCAAAATCAGTCAGCTGAATAAAGGTATGATCCCATAACACAGATTTAGTTTAAAACAAAAGCTTTTTTCAGCTTTTAGGGATTAGCCCTGACGCTATTGATGCTTTTTATGCACTCACCTCTGGGGACATTTAGCCCTTTCAAATCAAAATACACAATACATTACGTTTTGTGTGCTTGGGTTTGCCTCATTTAAATGATACTTATATTATATTATTATTGCTGGTACATTTTTGAAGGTGCACTTTGTAACCTGTCTGCTTGGGAGTTCAATACCTGCTCGTCTTCTCACTTGTATTTTTAAGTTCTGAAAACGTCAAATGTGAAAAAGTTGGCACAAAGACAATTTCTTAACAAATATGGTTCAGCAAAGATTACTGTCATATTTTGTTAGTATAGATGTGTAATAATTGGATATAAAAATGCATATATATATTTATATATTGAACCGACACTGTGTATTATTAAACGTTTTGATATTATAGCTTTTTGTCGTAATAGTAGTTTTATTCAGCTTCCTGTTTATATGCACCATGTTGCTTTTTCACACAGTTCCCTTGAAGAGCAGTTGCTTTCTTAAAAACGTTTCTAAAATTAGCTTTTCCTGAATGCTTTTCACGGCACCTCAGTTCACCACGCGGCTGCTATTTTGGCAAACTGCTTTTATAGCGAGGAAAACTCATATTGAGCTTGTCAGATGCCATTTATGTTGGATTTTAGGAAACTCTAGAAATAATGCCTCTATAACCAGGATGCACTGACCTCTTTGTGTGTGTTGTCTGTGCTTTAGGCGGGAGGGATGAGCAGCAGGGTCTGGATGCTATTGCGAGGATCCGTGAAGTGTACAGAGAGGCCAAAGGTAAAATTACACATATTTTGCTCTGCTACACACGCGCACACACACACACACACACACACACGCACACGCACACGCACACACGCACACGCACACACACACACAAATATGTTGTTTTTATGCCATTGTTTGAAAGTAAAGGTCGTGGCTGCATCATTGTACTCCACAGGCAGCCTGTTTCAGTAGAATTCACACATCTAACACGTTGTTTAGATGTACAAAATACTCAAGTTTAGTCATTGGTAAACGGATGCTGAATTTTTAAATGATCAGATAATTTAATGATATAATGACTCTACTCTACTAACTATCTTAAATGGGGGTATAAATGTACTTTTTGAACTTTCTACCATTGTTCCCTTCATGATAAACATGCCTGAAGTTTTAGATGTCATCCATGCATCTTTTCTGGGCACTATTGAAACCCTCCTTACGGTCAGCTGTAAGATTCTGTCCAAAGCTCAACCCACAAGCCTATGTCATCCATGCTCCCACACGACAATGCTCCATAAATATACAAAAGTCGTTACAAAACTGTACATGACATCAAACCTAATGCGATGTACTGTAGTTTCATTAGTGGGATGTACGCAGATTGTAATGTGATAAGATTCTGAAGGGAGAGTGACTTAAATTATTTGAAAGCACAAAATACGTTGTTATCTATAGCACTAACATAATGACAGACATATGCTTTCTGAAGTGGTAAGCTTTGAATAAAAGATGATAAGGACCTGCCAGAAAATTGGGATCACATTGATGTACCAATATTACGATAATATTTGTTTATTTATGTTAAAGTTGTAGCCTCATCAAAAGCATACCTGGAGTTATGTATTGTTTCATTCACACAGTTTTAATACACAAACTCTTCTTAATTCTTCTCTCAAACAGAAAACACTAATTTCCACCTTGTTATGGCAATACAGAAAGTCCTCCACTGTGTTTAGAAACTCCATACACATTTACTAAAATAATTTGGATAATTTCAGACCTGAAATTGCCAATCTCTACCGAAAAATAGGTAAATTGTAGCTGCTAACTTGAAAACTACTGCTTCATGGCATCACAAAATGAAACTGAGCTTTGGAGATGTAGACAACCTGATAATAAAGGGTTACTCAAATGTGTGCATGAAATAAAACACAACATCAGACATGTGTCTGAGGAGGTAACAACATTCTGACATGAGTCAATTTTGCACAATATAGAACCTATAAAATGGTATCTGAATAGAGGAATAGCAGCTATTGTATGTTCATATTCAGGACCATTTTCCTTCTCTAAAAGATAGCACATTCTGAGAGATGGTCGTCCTGCTGTGCTTTGAGGATATATTGAGGAAAATGCCACTGAGCACCACTATAGGAGATAGAGCCTAAAACAAAGGTTAGTGGGTGGAACAATGTGACAAATGGACATACAGCGAGCATATAGATCAGCTCCATATAAAGAATTAAATAGAAAGAATAGGATGTGCCGACCAAGATGAGTTGATGAATGATTAGCGCTAAAGATTTATGGTCCCATTGACTAAAGCTTACAGTGCTCTTTTTTACGCCCATGTTGAGAAATTGATCCGGCTGACCTTCATAGTGCTATAAATCCCCACACTGTGTCATGACTCAAATGCACCATAAATTATCCCCAACGGGGCCTTGAATCTGCACCAGCGTCTAAAATGTGTGTCAATGGACATTTACCACACAGGAGCTTTGCTTGTAAACCCATATTTTGCCGGCTTGGATGACAGGCTCATGTGTGGTAAAAGATGATGCGGTAAGATTCATGTTGGAAGTGGCATAGGCGATTAAAGTGTCAAATATTTGTAAAAAGTGCATCCGTTGCCGTGCTGTTGCTGACGGTAGTGTGGTGACTCATAACCTGCAGTGCCGAAATTCTTTTTAAAGACTTTGCAAAACATCTACACCAGTTTTTTAAGCGAAGGATAACTATTAAAAACTATACCATAACATTATTGGTTCATTTAGACTGCTTTATAAGTTTCTGTATTAAAGATTGGTGTCAAAATTAGCCAAAAAGCCACTCAAAACACAAAACTATTGTCTTTATTTATTCTCTCCATACCCCTACAGTAGCCCTACTCCAAAAAACCCAGGGAAAAAACAAAACGATTAGGAGTTTTTAAAAAAAAAGCTCTCCAGAAGAACGATAAAAAGCTGAAAAACCAAATGAATGCATCAGGGGAGAAGGACAGAACACCAATAGTGGACACTCAAACTAGTATTGAAGATGGTGGAGAAACAACAAATATCAATGAGAAACTGTCCAGAAGGGTGTGGAAGCTGTTCTCTAAACTCCACTCAGCACAAGAGCAACTGCATTTCCTGGACAAGAAGGAACTGAAGTTTGCCCTTAAAAAAGTGAGGAAGAAATGGCACCAAAACCCGGCTGCCTAAAAACACAGGCTCCAGTGCATAACTTTTCTAGTGTTTGGTTTGTCAAATGCATTTCTTAATGGAGATGTTATTACTTTGTCTGGTCTGGACTGTTTCACAGCAGTTCTGTCTAAGTGGAGACCAGAGCAGTCACATATCCATAGAAACAAGCAAGTGACGGACCCCCAAAAAGTTACATAGTACACCTTTAAATATTCATACCCACATATACTCCAAATATTCTGGGCTTTAGACTATGTCAGAATTATAATAGTGTATTTATTTTACAGAAATATTTGTACATTATATCTTGTTCCTTAGTTTCTATCAACAACAAATGGATAAATGTGAACTACTAAATATCAGAATCAGAAAATCAGAATCAGAAAACTTTTATTGCCATGACCAGTGAAAGTGAAGACAATTCACGAGTTAGGAACTTTTTTTGGTTTCAGCGCAACACACAACACAAAACACAAAACAATCAAATGTTCAATTTTAAAGATAAGGGCAGGAAGACTAAATCTAAATCTAAAACTTAAATAACTATATTACTTAAATAACTATATTATTCCTTAAGAGCATTAGAAGGTATTCACAGAATACGATGGAACATTAGTACATACGGCTGTATATACAGTCATCAGAACAACGACTCAGATGTTGTACGTCATATGGTGGAGGTTATGGTCGTACAGATATTAAGGTCTCTTTCCATGTCTGTCTAAGTTAATTGTTAACTGGTGACTGTAACATGCATCTTCTCCTTCTGGCTCCTGCACGATGATTATTTTAGACTAAATGTGTCATATGAACTTTCAGAGCTCCAGGAGCACAGGCCGATGTGTTGGTGTGGCACTTATCTCACACTCCAGTTCACTTGCATCAAGTCTAGTTTTAGCTTGGGAAAGGATTGGAATAGTTAATGATTTTAACGTACATGTTGATGACCGTAGCAGTGACTGCCTTAGTGATGTCTTCAGTGCCTTATTTTTTTTCTAAAACTGCAATTTAAGTGATGTAAAACTATCACAAATATTTAACACAGGTATTGCCAACCCAAACCAAGTAATTATTAGAAAAATGTGAAATTCTTCCAGAGCATATATACATGCCATGTAAATTTCAACTCAAACACTAAACATCTGCTGAAGTATTGGATAGAAAAAGTTTTTTCCTGAACTGTTTTAAATCTGTGCAGCTAAATGATGATGCATTGTTTACAGCAGTCTCTCTGTACTGTGCCAAATAGCGGTTTAATTAACCGCATTTTCCGCCTTTTCATAATTAGAAATTTAATAAAACATGAACGTGTGACCTTCCTGCAGATTTATTGCCTGTCTCAGTGACTCACACTAAAGTATTTAAATTAGTATCCAGAAAAACAAAGGTTGTCCCTTTCTGTGTTACTCTCATACAACTAAATCAGATCAAACACAATAATTCATTTTTCATTTTTAGATTCTTTTGACAGAAAACCAATGCATTTGCAGTAGGTGATCAATGGTGGTCAGAGGGAGTAATGGCACAACTTGTCAATATCACTTCCACTGGTCAGCTAAAGGGTGTAAATCTATAATCTTCTAAATTATAAAATCATATGAGCTATAAGTCTCCTGGACCTTTACATTCCCTATACTTATCTGGTATATTTAAGTAAATTTTGATCAATACTTTGTCTTCCCTTAGCCCTAAATTAGACCTGTCTTGCTATAGGCTGGATTAAAATTTGTTGGTTCTCAAAATGTAATTTTTTCCTTAGGTGGAACTTGGTGTAGAAAGTTTAAAAACCACTGGTCTAATGCATTATCATTATGTTTTCTGCATGCTTTCTTCAAAATTTATATCCAGAAAAACAGAGGCTGACCCTTTCTTTGTTACTGGATATAAATTAAATTTTTAATAGCAAAACATTTATAAACCCTGTATTAATACTTAAAATAGGAAAAAAATACTTATGATGGCGATCTGGAATTATTTATTCTATATTTTGCCATTTAGATTTCATATTGCCACCATCTATAGTATAACACATCAGTAAATCTGTGTTTTTCCAGTCTGTATAGTTCATATAGGAAATGATTATAATGATCAAAATTATGATTATTTTAGCAGTCATGATTATTCCTGTTAATAGTTTCAGCTCTAGTATAGAAGTAACTTTCCACCACGAGTATGGAGCATGTAAATTGTCCAAAATGATATAGAGACTTCTCGAGCTATACGACTAATGCATTATCATTATTTTTTCTGCATCCTTTCTTGAAACGTGTACTTTTACATTTACGTGACAATTTTGGCATGCATAATTCAAACATACAATTGTAAAGTGTTGATTCACGTAGTGGGGAGCTGCTGGTGCTCGTCTGTGCAAAGCGACAGGTACAGAGACAGGCTCTGTGTCGCTAGTGTCATTGAAGTCGATTTCCCTGGACGAGGAGGTGCAAGAATTGATTACTTCTTTTGTAATTGGCAGGCATTGAAGCATAGGGGACAAGGGAGGTGTCTGTAGCTGAATGCCTGTGCACTGAATGAAAATGTGTGTGAGAGACGGAGAGGGTGAGTGAGAGGAGGTAATAGATTCTCATTAGTATGTAAGACAGCAGCTTTACACATCTATGTCCTAACGCCCTTTGGCATGTTTCCTAGTGTTTGCACATTTGTATGTTTATGAGAAAAATGGGTAAATAACATAGACGGCTGTAGAGGCAGTTGAATTGTATTGGCTACCTGTGGATGTGGAGGTGAATCATCAGGAAACCACAATGAAATTCATTCGCACAAAACGGGAGAGTACTTATTGCGTTCATTTGAAAAGCCGTTAAGCCAAATGTCGGTGTTTTTAACCTTTGACTAATTAAATTGGAGTGAATCATCTAAACTGGCTCTCATCTTTTCTACAGAGAAAATGGTGGAAGGAATATTAAACAATGGACCATCAAAGCTCAATCCAACTCTGTAATTTTGGCGCTTCTGTTACATCATGCAGCCAATAAATTGAAAAGTGTAAAAGCCTGTAAAGGTGCAGGGTGTAATCCAACTACAAGTGGTCAAAAAAACGCAGAAAGGGCACCTGGGATAAATAAAAAAAATAATGGCTTGGTGAAAATGTTTTTGTGTGAACTTTTTGTGTGATTTTGCACCTACGTGGAATTTATCTTAACACTTAATGCCTACAGGAAAAGGTGTTGCATAAAACAAGAGAATTAATTAACCTTCACAAAGCTATGTCAAATTGAAGCTTAACTATTTTAGACTGTTGTGGCCATAGGGTATTGTCATTTCATAAATAGACAAGACACATTTGTACATTTTATGCATGTCCTATTGTTGCATATAATCCATGTAAACATTTGAATAGAATAGATGCAGGCGTAATTGCTTCAAAAGATTTCTGAATGAACTCATAATGTACAAATATACAAAGTGTAATATGTTTTTAGTGTGATTGATGTATATACTAATATTGACTGATGTTTGCGTATTGCCTGACATCTCAGATCACTATCAGTGTTGGGTGATTGGGCAGTTAAATGATTATATGATCCTTTATGTGCCGTCTATCAGCTCATGACACCGATGGTCTATGCGTCATGACACCCAAATGCAAATCTATATCTGATTGAATGAACAACCTGTGTGCGTGGGTAGGTTAAGGGTCCTTTAGACATGATTCATTGCAGGAAATGTCAGGAGGATAAGAAATTAGATTAAATTACATCAAGTGTCATGACAAGTGAGATCACGGGTTAAATGTCTCGTAATTTCACTTCAATAGTTCATCATAAATGAAATGTAAGGATTGTTAATGGTTGTGCAAGCAGTTTTTTGCGCTATAGAAATATCAAAACTGAAAATATCACTTGATCAAACTTTCCTAGAAGTTTTGTCTTTCTAATCTCTAGGTTGGAGCTCCTGTGATTGTGTAATTATATACTTCTATGTTGAGCCGATGTATCTAATAAAGTGGCCTGTGACTATGCTGTTGCACTGTCCCTGGAAGCCCCAGTGGAAAATATGCTAATGACTTTAGACAGCGAGTGGGCTTTAGTCAATGAGGCTTAGAGCATCTCACTTTAAATTATGAACGCTCACACATAGACACGCACGGGGGGGCATTTCTGCTCTGAGCCACAGGCAGCGCTGTCTGTCCACTAACTTTAGTCACGGTGCGTTTGAAAGTAACACGCTCTGCCTCAAGCCGCAGTCCTGGATTAACTGTGTGAAAACAGGAAATATATGAGTGTGTATGAGATGTATGAGCCTCCACCAGAGCGCTTATGTTTATATTAGTTTGTGGGTTGGTCGGTTTGTTTACTAGCCATGGGCACAAAGGTGGGCAATGTATCTAATTATTCTGAAGCAGGGAAGTGTTATACTAAAACCTACTTCAAACTTTTGTAACTTGAAATTATTAAAAAAGTTAATGTTGTAAACCTCTAAATAAAAAGTGACATTTCTGCATTTTTGTGAGTAATTTTACAGTCCCTTTAAGGTCAGATACTTTAGTCTTTACATTACATGACTGTCACACCTTTTACCATATTCAGTTGGGTGACAAAAAAAAAAGATCAAGGTATCCAGCTTTGTCAATTGGGATCAAGATACCTATCTTTGATATTGTACCTATATAGGGAAGTTTTTTTTCTCTACATTTGACCAATTCTTCAGTGCAATGGGACAATCGTAGTGTATCCATTTCCGGCTGTTGATGTTGGTTTATGGTCAAGATGATATTTCCCATCTGATCTATGCAGAATGTGAATACATAATGACAAATAGAGCACTAAACTTGCATCTATATGTTTGTCTCTATATTAAATTTGTAAGCAGTATACTTCAGCTGTTTTGTTTACACTACGACAACGTCTTTGTTTCCTCGGAGCGTAGGGTGTTGACTGGTGAGTATTATTATTTCTTTGAACTCGTGGTGACTGGGATCCCGGGCAGTATCTGATCCTACTCCACATCCACAGAAAAGAAATTGGTGCATAGGAGCCAGACCTGGCCCTGTGCCCAGAAGCAATATTCCTGACTATCAGCGTGCATGTCTGACACTCCAATATGAAACTATTTATATGGGATGTCCGGGGCGGCTAAGAAGATGTTTCAGAGTAGACAGGATAGGTTGAAGGAGAGGTGATCAAAAGGGCAAGACGGCTGCTCCAAAAATAACATGTAGCTGTTTTCAGTTTTTCTTCAAATGTGAGTAATGAAAAGTCTGTGGGCGGCTGGCAGGCAGAGTGGAGATGTGTTTAGCCTGTGATCCATTTGATTTCACATTTAGGTGTAATTCTATTTAATCAAACCTGCTC
The DNA here is from genome assembly GCA_000787155.1 of Scartelaos histophorus. Taxonomy (NCBI): domain Eukaryota; kingdom Metazoa; phylum Chordata; class Actinopteri; order Gobiiformes; family Gobiidae; genus Scartelaos; species Scartelaos histophorus. The sequence goes on along the minus strand of KN504279.1, from coordinate 34,350 downwards.
CAGCCTCAGTCAGAGCACCAGATGCATGTGACACTCTGAGGCAAATGAGGATTTATACAAAGTTATGCAGGACCAGAGAGCAGCTCTGACACTGGGGTTCCCCAAATACTGAGAATAATCATGTCAGATGTTGCTGCACATCAGAAATTTCTCATTGGATTAATCTGCCATGACTCTGAAATTCTAACACAGGAGAAGTTTACCATTGTACAGGACTCAATTTATTTATTTTTTTCAATCATATTTATTTCATTCATTAAAACAAAACAAGTCAATGCAACATATCTGCATACAGTATTACAGATTTGGTACAATTTTGGTAGATGAATGAAAGGGCACAGAAAGAAGCAAAAGCTCATAATGTCTGCCCCTTAACTCATACGGCACCCAGAGACTTCAAGACATTGGGATACTGTTGTCCATTCAAATCTTATGCAGGCCAATCTGGCTATGCTTCCGTTGTAGGGAGTATTATACCTCTGATGACGTAGGCGAAGATGACAAAGACTAAGCTCACAATGAGTGCTCTCAGCATAGGAATGGGATTTCTCTAACATCCTGCTTTGAATTTAATTTCACCCACACTGTCTCCACTGTATCAAGTGTCCACGATCCTTTATAGTTGTGGTAGTAATGTATTTAATATAAACAGAATGATATTCAAGTTATTAAAAGCCAGATCCATATCAATATTTCTGCAATATATGAAGCATTTTTATATGCAATTAATTTTCACCTTTGACATTCTATTGTAAAAATACAAGTGAGAAAGCAGCCTGGTTATTACATTCAGCATATAGCTGCACACACAGGTACAGATGAGACACATGTAGACGCATGAGAACATTACACAACGCTTACACAATGCCTGTATCTCATTCAAACTGACCTACTGCCTGCAAATTGAGCTGCATTGATTTCTTTTTTTTTTTTTTTATACAACTTAAGTAAGTGCCATGGGCCTAACCACCAGGATGCTGTGGTAGAGGCATTTTCATTAAGTTTGGTGTCTTCGGCTCAGATCAATGACCTTTCCAAGCTTTTTTAATCTGGTTTAAAGGGTGAACTCTTGCTCTTTTCACACTCTAAAGATTACTTCTTCTGGTCACTTCACAAAGGGTCACAGAGCCGAACAAGTTCATAATTCTGCAACATGCTGTCAGCACCAAGAAAACGAGACGAGCTGTAGAGAGACAGTTTCCACTGTATTTCCATTCTTCTGTATTTTTTGCCACAAGTTAATCGTACAGTTGATCAATTCTCTATGACACAGCCACAGTCTAGTTAGATTATTACGAAAAAATGAAATACACAAACACAGCAAAGGTCTCGGAATTTAAAACCATTGAGTAATAGAATAAATAACAAACTATTCACATTTTTACATTAAATTATTACTATTATTTTACTCAGCTACTATCTAGTTTTAGCTCTCCATTTTACTTTATTTTTTTTACAATAACCTTTAGGAGCTTTATGTTTATTTCTCTGTCTAAACTGCTGAATATATGGATGAAACAGTGGGGGAGGAGGGTGGGTGGGTTGCTGTTTTTAATGTTAACAGTTTTTTTTTTGTGTTTTTTTTCTGTTGCATGTGAAGCACTTGCTATATTTTAAATGTATGAAAAGTCCTATACAAATAATGAATAGTTTGATTGATAGTGAATCAATGTTTGACTCAGTTTGAGCTCTATATTTTACCAATGAATTATTTCTTTAATTTTTATTTGATTGGGTTTTGCAATAATAGATGGTTAATTTGAGTGCATCTGCATATGGCATTTAATATAGTGGCTTTTATGGTCCAAAAGGCTTTGATCTATAGTGTGATAGAAGAAGTTAACAGCTGTGAGTCAAAACGGAATAGCCTCAGAAGGCGCAGGAGCAGCAGTCTCTCCAAAATTATGTGTGATCGCTCTAATTACAGTGGCACCATCTGACCCACTGGCACACAAAACCATTTTCTTTGGCCAAGTTTCAGAATTCTGATTTTGTTTTCCAGCACTGAAATGAAAAGTAAACCTGGGTTATGGCAGGATTAATTACATTAGAGTTGCACTAGTTTTTGCGTCGTACAAAAACAATTGGTTACAGCAAGGGAAGTATAGCAACAGGTGCCAGTCCCACAAGCCAAGAACAACAGGCTTACAGAAAATGATTTGGCCTTAAGTCTGTATGCTAAATAATGATTTGAATATTCCTACAGAAGACAAAATACTGCGCCAAATCCTATATTCTTTGTGTGGCTTAGCTTATCCATTCCTATTTCCTTACAGAAATTTTTGCAATATTCCTGCACTCCTTGTATGTTTATGTTGCAAAATAGAGAATTTATTTTTTTCTTTTACCTCAAACCCCACATGAAAAAAATACTAACGTCCTGCTTTCTTTTGAACAATAGTTTTTTTGGTCTCTGTCATTTAATAAACGATAACAACCCACTAGTACAGCAGTTAGAAGTTTCCTTGTAAAATGACAGAATGTTTTTTTCGAGAAAGCAGGACCTGGCAGTTTGGTGATAAAACTGAATTGTGATCTCGTTGTGTGACTGTTCTAGGTAAAATTGTCATATTGTGATTTCAATTTTCTGGCATGTTGTACTACTCTGCAGTTCCCTTGCCTGACCAGCCAGTCCCTTCTACGTTCTGTTCAAATCCAGAAGCTACTGAACCGAATAGAGGTTGAAAATCCTCCATCCAGAGCTGAGACGATCTAACCACAGCTGCTAATTTGTAGCACGTGTCTCTCAAATATGGAAAACATCTCTCCAAAATTCTCGTAACATTCAGAACAAAATATATAACTTCTTATACCTCAGATAAATGGTGTTTCTATCATTGATTCTTTAAAAATCCTACGTTTTTTATGTGTAAACTGCCATGTTTTTGGCAGAACAAAATATATAACTTCTTATACTTCAGATAAATGGAGTTTCTATCGTTGATTCTTTAAAAATCCTTATTTTTTTTAATGTGTAAACTGCCACGTTTTGGCGCCTCTGTAAAGTTTTGTCAAAGCGTGTGGTTCTGGTCAGTCAGATAAAAAGTTCCCTGTATTTCCAGTGTAACTTGGTCTCTCCTTGTGTTCCTATTGGCACTTGTTGACTGCAGCTTTATAGATATCCTAGGATCGTCATTGTTACAGTCCTGGCAACAGCAGCAGTAGAAGCGAGAACTCAATCGATGGCATTTGGCTCCCAGTAGGCTCTCCAGATTTGACCGCTCAGACTTAAAGAGCTTGACCCCAAGGGAGCTCACTCAAGTGGGGATCGGAGAGGGTGGCTACAGTCCTTACAAGCAATATAGTTTCAAGCACCTGCAGTCATAGTTGCTGCTGTCATGCATACAGACACATTGGTCCTGTCTGGTCCATTGAACAAATTCGCCATAGCCTCTTGTACGCCCCCCCGCTGTCCCCGTCTTTGTCCTTTCACTATCTCCGCCTCCTCGCTGCAGGTGAGTGGCACTGGTTGAAGATAAAAACCTCTCTATCTGAGCTCTCATCTGTCATAGCAGGCCATTTTAACCTTATCAAATCTATCTACTCCTCCTCCCAGCGCGCTCGTCTTCTGCCAGTCTAATCGTGCTTCATATCTACAGGCTTAGTGGGGTTTGGGGAGGGGTGAGACATCAGTTTCTGGGTGGAGAAAAGCAGTAAAGGCCATCAAGCAAAATAATTGTGACATGAAACAGCAGCAGATTCAGGCAAAATTAAATGAGGCTCGAAATGTATCTGCTCGAACAAATGTTGCCATCTTTGTTTTGATACAAAGGGGAAGATTTTCGTACTCATTTTGCCACAATAATAGTCAAAAGAATGTATTTACAACACAGAATAATTGTAGTTACTTTAACTTCAATAGTGTGGTCTTGTCAGGATTTGTCCTATGTATGTGATCTTAGCAGCTTGCAGGACTTGCAGGACTTGCAGGACTTGCAGCGCTTAATGATGTACAGAGAAATAAAAAGTAATTGGAGCATTTTCTAGTTAGTTTTGATACCAGTCTGCAGTATCAATTATTGTCTGGGATATAGATATTTTCTGCTAACCATATTTCAAGTATAAGACATTAGTGGAAAATGAAATGACTGCAAATGAAATGCTTTAAGATTGTCAGAGAACTGGAATTGGATCAGCTACCTTCTACCTGAATAATTTAAACTGTAAGTGTGGAACATTCCTGGCAAAGCAATGACCTCTCTGTGGTGACAAGCATGTGGCAGCCTCCTCACAAAAAGGGCACCTTAAAACCTGAATGTTGTTTGTAATAAAATTGTGACAAATGTGATGGCATAAACTCAGGGGTATACTGTAATAGAGACATACTTCAGGCAGCATAGTGACATTCACACTCATTTATTCCTCAGGGACAAACCATTTTACGCCTGTTTTTAGGCATTTGACAGAACTGAGCCTTTTCTAGCTTTATAGGGTAAATTCCTGTACCCCAAACAATTTCGGTAATGTGAAGCACAAACAGTCTAAGCATAAGTGTTGCTCAAATGCTAGGGTGATCAAAAATACTCTAAAACTCTTAAAATCTTACCTATATCTAAAGTACATCTTCATTTGGCTAAGCTTTTGCTGGCTTTGAAAATGACTTTGGTTTTATCTAACGGGGTGCAGTGAAGGAAGCCATTGTAGTGTAACCAGTTGATTAAAAATCTCTTTGAAGTTTGGCCTCTAGGAAGCACCAACAGAAATAATTCATTTCGTGGTTGGTGGATGATTCCCACGTCTGTTTTTCTGTGTCTTTGTTGCAGTTGAATTTCAGACTCTGGACTTGGGCTCTCTGCAGTCAGTCCGCCATTTTGTCCAGAGCTTCAAGAACAGACACCTGCCACTCAACATCCTTGTCAACAATGGTAAGAACATAACATAATATACAGTTGTATTACTGTCTGTGTGAACAGTAATACAACATTAATGAAAACATTAAGAAGTGATTCAGCTGCCAGAATTGGATTTTACTTTTCAATATTTTTCTAACTGTTGCTGCACTTGAAATAGTTCAGAAAGGCATCAACTTAAAGCTAAACCACATACTATTTTAGGCAAAAAACAAATACCAATAAAAGCTTTTTTTTCTTGCATTGAAACTCATGTGTCCTTACTGTGAGCAAGCTTGCATCTCAACCAATCAGACTCTTACTTGTCTAGTCCCTGGTGTATGGACTCCAAACAGCTTGTGTGGTCAAACCACTTTGCCAAAGCCTGATCTCCTCAGATCTCAGACGCCAAGCAAGGCCGGACCTGCTTAGTACTTGGATGGGAGACCGCTGGGAATTGCATGTCACAGTGGGACGCCAGTGGCGAAAACAGTCATTGTGTTTTTAGGCAAGACACTTCACCCACACTGCCTGGTATAAAAGTGGTGTGTGTGAGTGTTGATTGTGGTTGGAGGGGTCAGTGGTGCAGATTGGCAGTCTCTGATGTTATTAAAGTGGTTCTTAAATGTATTGTGTTTCTTGTGTGTTTTAGCGGGTATAATGCTTGTTCCTGAGGGTCGCACTGAAGATGGATTTGAGCTGCATTTTGGAGTGAACTACATGGGCCACTTCTTGTTAACATGGCTTCTCCTGGATAAGCTAAAGCAGTCTGGGACGTCTGATTGTTTCTCACGAGTGGTTAATGTCTCCTCTTCAGCCCATCGCATTGGAGAACTCAAACTCAGTGACCTCAATAGCAGGTACATTACATTCAAAGATAATCAATGCCTCTTATGTCCGGGGGAGCCAATTTCTGTATATAACATCTGTCTTTCAACAATAAATCCAACAATAAAGGGTCAAGGCTGGTTGTGCCTGTACCATGTTAATGACTGTGGAATGAACTGGAATTCAGTCAAGTCAATGAATTGCCTGGTCTTTTCATTATACAGGTCCCCAGCCAATCTTCTTTCAGTAAAAGCATCTGGTTTGGAGCAGATTTCTGACTTTTTGTGTTAAATGGCACTGAGCAAAAGCCTATGTTCAGAACATTTATACTGAAAGCCATCCTCATATTGCCCAGCCTTATGTAAATGAAAATGCAAAAAACCTGAATAGTTCCTTACATTAGCTCAGTTTTGCCCACCCCCATTTGAAAGCCACAGTTTTTATAGTGTTCCAAGGCTCTGTAATGTCTCAGTCCATGTGGCTCATTTAGTCCTGGCATTAGAGGCCTTCAGGTGGCTTGTTCTTCAGCCCAATTTAGTGAAATTCAATTCAAATAATTTAGTTAAACCCCAAAGGAGAGATTCAATAAGGGGCCCCTCCTGTGGCCACGTTACTGTCCAAGATAATTACAGGCACTCAGTGGTTTCATTGTGTCACATGGTTACATCTGTTACATGGTATTTATCTAAATGTATTTAACTTGCAATATAAAATCAACACTCAAAATTTAGTGTGAATCTGTTTTTAAGATGATCATGTCAGCCTGTGGGTGTATTCATTAATATGAATATGACCAATAAGAAGGCGTAAAGGTGCTGTAGTGACTATTTATCAAAGAAACGTAACAAACAAAGCTGTAAAAACACAAAACTAAACATAACTCCAATAATCACTTTTGGGCACCATGGGTAAGTGGTTTACGCAGTGACAGAAAAACAAAATCAGTCCATATCCAGAGCTTCATTTCCAAGATTTATTCCAGTGTACCGGCAAACAACAAGGTTTACATGATTAAGGTCTTCTCTCACTGCCTCTCCTGTCGACTAGTAAAAACCATAGACCCTCCCAGGTGCACTCTGGTCTACCTGTATCACCCCTTTTATCCCCTATGTGTCCTACAGATTAAACCGAGCAGCAAAGGAGCTAAATTTAAATGATCTAATTAGACTAACCAAAGTAGCAAAACATTGGCAGTGACATTAAACCCCCTTCTATCTTCATGAAGACCAATCCAGAGTGCCTGTTCTTCTAGGTATTTTTGAGCTATAAAACCACCTGTTTAATGTCATACTGTGCAGTACAGTCCTGGCAGAACAATGATATACCTATAGAAACTAGCAGGTGACAGAGCCCCAACCAAAAAGTTACATAATGCGCCTTTAAAAGATCTAACTGAAATGTATTTAATAATCTTATAAGATGTGTTGCCTTAACTCATTGCCTCATGTCTTTACAGTGAGTATTATTCAGCCCACGCCGCGTACTGCCGCAGTAAACTGGCCCTGCTGCTGTTCAGTCAACAGCTGCAGAGGGTGCTGCGAGCTGGAGGGGCCCCCGTGAGCTCATGTGCCGTGGACCCCGGGATGGTGCACACGGCCCTGTACCAGCACATGTGGGCACCTCTGCGTTTGGCACAAGGCGTCATCGCACAGCTGCTTTTCTGGGTATGACACACTCCACTGGCACTCGCATAGAGACTGGGACCACTTCAAAGTTTTGATCAGATCAAAAAGGTGCATTTCTGACTTATGTACTGCCCAAGTTTGGGAAAAAAAAGTTTTATTGCAGAAGGAGTTTTGAATTTTGAAACAAATGATTGACAACCATTAAATTTGTCATTAAAAAGATTTGTGGTACTGCAAGTAACTTAACTGCAGTTCTGTTGACTGTTGACAGTCCTTTTCCAGGCTGACAGTTAATTCCATTAAGAGCAAAATAATTTTATTACAAAAGTAAAAATAGCTACTTATACTATATTGGGTATACTACTTATACCCAGGTTATAAGTAGTATTGAACCTAGATACTCATGGTGTGTTCGTTTACGTTGCCTAGCGACACGCACTGACACGCCCCTTTTCCTCGGACGGCCTGACCCAGAACTCAAAGGAGCTCGGAGGAGACAGAGCAAAGTTTCTGAGATGGAATCCAAGATACCTGCGCCCAGTGTCACTTGTTTGAACTGTTATCATTGTGTTTGGACACTTTTGTGGTGTAAATGGCAATTTCAGTTGTCGCCCGTATCACTGTTTATGGGTGTGGTGGTTCGTGTCCCCCATTTCTTTAGCCCATTTCCTGCTAACCAATGTGCCAAAATGATCTACTATGACGCAACACCAACCCTTTCACTTTACTTATTATACTGAATTATACTGTTTATACTGATTTCCTCCTTGAGGTTGTGTAGGTGAAGAACAAGCTTATTTTTTTAATACTTTAGGAACAACAGCTTTGCAAGTCAGACAAGCGAAAACATAATAAAATGGCTGAAGCTCAGACGTGACATCATATCCAAGATCCGAGTCCGAGTCGGATGGATAAACAAACTCAACATCAGTCAAGCAGGCGTACTGAAGAAAATACATAACCAGTACAAGGTTTTAATAGTTTGTGTGTCAGTATTAGAACTAGGCTGCTTGGTAATAAACTACTATTACTTTGTGGGTTTTTTTGTTTTTATTTGTATCAAAATTGATATCAACAATGAAGCCGTTTCTAAAATCAAGTTTGAAATTGAAAGTTTAGACATCATTTTCAACCTATTTGATTAATTTGAAATTTTTACTGAAGTGTCTGTTGTTCTCAGCATACTGCTCTGTTACAAATGAAAATCATCTTTATATATCATATGGTTTACTCTGATTATAATCTAGTTTCATGAAGTTTGCAAAACACAGTCTCTTTTGAAATTGGGTTGCGAAGCTTTGTCCACTGCAAGCTGTTGACTATTCTATTATGGAGCACTTCTTGCATAGCTGAAGGCTGTTGCCGCAGGCGCCCGTTAATGTCCTTGGGAGTTAACGCAGTGCGACATGTGTGCGTGCCCTGGACTAAAACTGCATTTGTCACATCCACTTACCTCGAGCTCAACCTTCTGCCTTGTGTTTTTCCTTCACATATACAAACGCATTACAAACGCATTAGGTACACCAGATATGCCTGTAGTAATTACACCAGGCCAGGTATAGACTCAATTGCTCTCTCACCTTTTATGTCAAACAAATGCATAATTCAGTAAATCAGTGATCGTAGCAGTCTGTATTATCAAAAATGGGAAAGAGAGGTGCCATGT
>KN504279.1:0-24470 GCA_000787155.1 Scartelaos histophorus | reverse complement strand
TCTTAAATGACATTGAATAGTTTTTGCTTACTGTTAATCTTCCTTTTAAAGTATAGAATAATGAATGTAGGTATAATGGTCATCTTATTCTTTTGAATGTGGCTAAACTTGAGCTCAAGCCATAAATACTGTTTCAATAGATCACAAGACAGCACCTATTTGGATAACATTATTTCCTCTGCAAAAACAAAATACCCCATCTTATTTTATGGCCAGTAAAATCTTCTAACCCATTAGTTCCTATTTCCGTCTGCATTGCTAGAATAGTGGTTAGCTAAAAAAAAAGATCAGATATTTTTACTTAGAAATTGTTCAACCCTAAAATACTAGTATACAAACATAAAAGGGGCGACCATACAAGCTCATGTGACTCAGCAACATGTGGCGCAGAATGAGACTGTTGTCATGGAAACCAGTTTTCTTTTCTCAAGTACATAAAGTGTTCAAGGTGTTTTTTTTCACTATCCCGCCACCAGTGAATGAAGCCCAGACGTCCTGTTATGTCGTACTCGAATTGCACGAGTTGCTTTGAAAGTTATTATATCATCAAAACAGTTTGAATTCACCGAAATGTATTTTGACACGACACTCATAAACAACCTACTTAGATGCTTAGGTTTAGAGGGAAAAAACATTCATGCTTTGCTTCTAGGATGTGGTCCCTACCCTCTGCTCCAAAATCCCCCAGCTGGTCTCAAGGCCGACACCGAGCTCATTGTTAAAACGCATCAATGCTAACAGAGAAGTGCACACACATGCACATGCATACACACACATGCATACACACATACACACACATTTACCCTTAGCCTTGCTCCAACTGATCCTAACATCCTGAGACGGCCATCCTCCTCTGGCATTCACACAACACACTTAGATACAGCCTTTGTTCGGAAGACGAAACTTGTTGTTGTACTTGTCAACCTGTCAGCACTCCAATTCTTTTTGAAGCCTACAGATCCAAGTGGGATTCATAAAAAAAATTATTAAAAAAACAGATATCCGCTGAGGCAGTTTTGCTCAATCCCGGATACAGAGAATGAAACACTGACCATTTGTTCGTCAGTTTTACACATTTTGCGTGATGTTGCTAATTTGTAGTTAATTTGTCCGTGTCTCTGTCAAAATATGAAGGAATAGGACAATGTGACAGCTCAGTTTCTACCAACTGGTAATTAGTTCAACTGGTGGATGAACATTCAATGAGTTTCAATCAATATGATACAAAACAAATGCAAAAGTTTTCTAACTATAATTTATTCTGCAATTGTAAAAGTGAAAAAGCTCTTTACAGTACATTGAACGTTGAACATTGAAAAGTTATATGATCAAATTACTTGCATATAAATTGTACTTAAGTTTAATTCCTGAAGTTGAAATTTTGCCACTTTTCAACCCCATTTCACACATTTTACAAAATGAGTGCGCCACCTGTTGGTCAAGCAAATAACGTACAGATGCTTTACTATAATGAGTCTAATTTTACCAAAAGATATAGTCTTTTATTAAGTTCTTTATTATAGCAGGGGCAGCCAACACGTTTCAATCCTAATTATTTTATTTATATCTTAATAACACCAACCATTTTTCATGTTCTTGTTTCCCCTAGACTCCTAAAGAGGGCGCTGCCACGGTCTTGTACACCGCTCTATCACCAGCGCTGGAGGGGGGGCGTGCCGAAGACTACTGGGCCAATGGACGCAGGCAGATGACATCACCTGCGACCTCTGACCCCCAGCTGCAGCTAAGCTTATGGGAAACCTCCATGCAATTGCTGGGCCTGCAGTAGCGCCGGCCTAACCGAAGCGGGCGACCCTTATGGACCCTGCTCTGAGATGGAAGCATCAAAAGAAAATAAAAACTTTTGACCCAGAACGACCAGCCACTCCCACCCTCTAGCCCTTTCATCTTCTGTTACTCATACCTCATGTTGACACTCTGTATATCGCCATCTGAAATCCACAAATGTGATTGGCTATAGGCAATGCATAAGACTTTTTGTTGCAGACTCGCCAAAGAAGGGCTAAGGGAGATTGGAGACAGCTCTATTTTCCACTGTGAGCACTAAACATTCAAGTAGGCACTCAAGGTCTATATAACCGTAATCACACTTAGCCATTATAGATATAGTTGCCATACATTCTTAGGACCAAGATTTTTTTGTAGAAGCCAAACCAGATAAATGATTTTACCGCTCAAAAAAGCTGCACTCACTCTGCCTTAAAATCAATATGAAGGATTTTGTTTCAGAGGTGAAATGAGAAATCTAGATTAGATAAATCTGCATTTTGAATACATATACATAAATATTAGGGATTCAATTGTTCCATGTCCATGTATCAATCTAATGATTATCGAAGCCTCAATCTCAGTACTTCAGCATATCTCATTCTTTAATCATTTAGCCTGGAACACTCACACCTCTGTTAATGGGATTTGGAGTCTAGTTTTGAGCAAAGACGAGTTTAATTTTAGATAAACAAACAAAGAAAAAAAAGTCTTTAAAAATATGTAAAAAAGTGAAAAGAAAACTGAAGAAAACTAGGTCTTATCTTTCATTTGGATTAGGTGGGGGTTCACGCTCTTTCCAACAAGCTACAAAGTCAATTTAGCATTAGCAAAATTTCCAGTTGTCCATGCCCCATATTTAAGATTTCATGAAATGTTCAAAAGAAAAAAAACAAACAAGTAATTTAAGATATTTTACTTTCTCTGTATTTTTAAGGACACATAAATTGTGTGTCCCAATACTATTGCTTTTCACTTTTTCCCATCACAAAAATAAGATGCCACTTTACGGTCAATAGGGGATCTGAAGACTCCTACTTTTCCCATGGCAGATTTGTAGTAATAATTCCCAATGTTGATATATATGCCACAGTAATTAGCATATTAGAGTTTCCAGACAGTTTTGTAACACTCAGAAACAAAAAATGCTTCAATTTATCTCATTTCATATGCCACAGAAATAATTTTGTGATGTGTTTGATACATAAATATCTCAAGACCATTTCACAGTGATGGAGAGCACAAAAAGAAGCATTTCTAGTGGCAAAATATGCTTTCGTTTTCTTTCTGATTGGCTTCTTATTATTATCGCCACTTCCTCATTTGGCGCGGCTCCCAGTGCATTGTGGGATTGAGATTTCCCCAGTGGTGAGAATCTAACTCCATCTGCTGAGCTGACACACAGTATATCCAGGCGAAAAGCTTATCTAAACACGCGCAGAGCAAACAAAGGCTTGTGTTCTTCTCATGCACGGCTCTCACGGACTGTAGCCTTGCGGCCGTAAAATACATCTCCACTGTGAGTTACCATTTGGCTGTGACGACGATGCAGAAGTTTTGTCTTGAAGCGTTAGCTCAAAATCCTCTTCCCTCCATCAGTAATGCGCTGCTTTTAAAACTGCCACTCAGCATCTAAACCTGCCATACACGAAGCCATAGCATCACTGCTTAGAGCAAGGCATTGTGGGTAAAACTAAGTGTATAATTCAAAATACCAGCCACGAGCTATCCATTAGTGCACCACGTATGAAAGCAAGTTCACAAATGGAGTATTGGGACCAAAAGAGGGTATTTGGAAAGGTCAAAGTGGTTTTAATATTCAGCTTAAAATGAAAGCTAAATTGGGGTCATACATTATATTAAACTACATTACATATTCTAAATGCATGTGTCGTGACAGACCTGCGGCCATTTGGAAAAAAAAAATGGGGCCACAATATAATGATCATTCGGCCTGAAGGGTGTAGCCGCAATAGAAACAGTGTTGGGTTATAGAGCGAATGAAATGAACTTGGAAATTGTGAACTGATTCTAATCCACTGATAATTATTCAAATTCAGGTCCACATTAGATTAGTTATAAACCATTTAAGTCATTGTATTCAGTGCATTTCAAATCATGTAGTAACGGCCATGGGAAGTTACAGCAATTCAAGCGTCATGTAAGTCTAAAAATGTATGTTAAAATCAGTTTTGTTATTCAATTTGTCATAAACGCACACTAAAAATTCAACAAAAAATTCAAAGACATGATTTTTAAATGCTGCAAATGTAGTACGCAGGTAGGTAGGTAGGTAGGTAGGTAGTGATCTTAAATTTAGATGCAAACACTGATTAGGAAACAACCGCTTGTCCAAAATGTATGTAAGGTTCAGAACTGTTGCAAAGCATTAAAAAAAAGCCCAACTAAAAATAACTTTCACATAATCATTTTCTGAATATGCTGGCCTGGATACCAGCCTCTCAGTCAAATCCTTTGTGTTTTGAGCTGTTTTGGAAAATGTTAGTTGTTGCAGTCCTTCCTTCTCTCTGCATGGCTCCCCCTATAGGCAACATCAAGAACTGAACAGCCCAGCCGCCATCTGGATTGCAACTACATCAAATCAACACCAGCTAAAAAACACTGAAAAAGAAAACATTATACTGGACAAAGGAAGCAAGGAATTTTTTTTGAGCACAACGATTTCCAAAGACAATATGATGGGAGATGACTGATCAATAATCAATGGTTTCCTGTTCAGATTTGCGACGATGCAGTGAACTTCTTGAACTTGAATCTCAATTATAAAAAGAGCCAGAATCGCTCTTGTAATTGTCTGTAGTAATGTTTGTGTGTGAATTTTCATGTCATTTCAAAGTCACGGCTAATGTTAAGCGGTGGCGTATGTACTGTATGTAGAATGGAGAAGCTCTAAATAGCCATTTTTCTGACAGACTTGGGACGACGTTTATATTAAATGTCAAAGCCTCAAGTTGTGCAAATCCTAACTATATGTGTGTATAGGAAGTGAAAGACCATATATAAAAATGCATACAGGACTGACGCCCCGAAAACCCACTGTAAACATTTGGACCATCTGGGCTCCTGTAGATTCCTGAAAATGTGCAAGATGTTTTATTTTTATGATTATCGTTGTCAAGATTTAAGACATGTTATTATTGGTTTTGCTGTGCCTAAAGAAGATCTCCCTCCTTGATGTGTACCAGTGAATTTTTCCATGTAGATAAGAGCTTGTAGACAACTGTGATAGCGTCTTGTCCTGTGCATTGCTGTTAGTTTTTCCTCTTCTTCTCGGCGAGGGAGTGTGTGTGTGTGGCGAGGGAGAGTGAGCGTGTGTTTGACTAGATAAGGGACGCCATGTTTTTTGTCAATGGTTGTGACATTCCGGCAGCAGACACCTTTTTCTAAGTATCCAAAGCCTCTCAATAAACATATCATTGTGCCACTTGGTTTTCCTATGTGCTTTTCTTGTGTGTGAGCGAAACGTCGAGAGAGGGAGAGACACTGTCAATGCAATGAGACGATATGAGACACAGAGCCTAGAGCAGGGCCTGTACTTTAGAGACACGCACTTGTTAGGTTTACATACTTCTTGGGACATTACATTGACTTGCATTCATTTTCTGGAGCCTGAATCTAAACTTAAAGACGACCCATTGTGCTTATATCTGCTGTATAGCTATAATCTATAATACCAAACATGGATCATTACGTTCTAATTTGCTGATTTTAAATTGCAATATTCATCTAAAACAACTTAAAAAGAAACAAGTTGGCTGACTTCCACATTAGAAAAGTGTGGTGTTCAATGGGAGCTTACTTCGTCGTAAATGTCATCACAACAAGAGTTGGCAGCTCCAATGGATAGATCCCGCAGCAGGTTTTATTTTTTGTACGAAAATGACTATGCAACACTGCCAAATCCTGCCTGTATCACTGATTAAGAAAATAAAATTGGAAAACGAAATAAGTACTAAGCAGTGGCCGTATGGCGGTGAACGCAGGGATTGATCAGCAATATGGCGTCTTGAAAATAAGCAATTAAGAACAGCTAAAACATGTACTCCAAATACAGCTTTGGGTAATGTAATGTAAATGGTGAGTGCAGACAACTCTAACATGGGTAAAAGCTCTAAAATGTTGCACAATAAGACCTTAACATATTGTAACCCATAACTGAACTTTAAATCCTGTCCCTGGTCCAGTACTAATGCATTTACATTATGGGGATCTGGTTTTTGTTCCCATAAGACAGACAAGTATCCATAATAAAGTGTGTACAGATTTTAGTCCCCACAGTGTCATAAACATCCACCCACAGCCCCACATCTCCCCTACACGCTCACAGTAGGGTTGGCTTGAATTTATTTAAGAATTTAATTTGTGTGACAGCTTTGTTATCAGTGAAATGAATTAGAGTAGTTTAGCAAAAATGGGGTATTATGCTAGATTATGTTTTATTACCATAAATAGACATTACAAAAATTGGTTTTACTGGTTTTCTATCATCATACCTCATTTATAACTTATTGGAGGACAGTGGAGGTCCCATTATGACAAAATTGCAAGAGAGTGCCGTCAGCCATTTGGTTTATTCGGTTAGGATTTTTACTCAATTAGATTACATTTTTAACATCATCTTTTTTTTTTTTTGACCAAACCACTACACACAAGGAACAAAAACTCAGACAGAGGATGTATATGTATGTATAAATATAACTATATATAGGGAGACTCAATTGGGAACTAATCTGGCCACAAGTAAATCGATTTTTGAGGTAGTGCTACTAAGATGTCTTTCAGTATTTTTTCTTGGGGTCTTCACTCAAAATTAGAGCTCACTGAGTTTTCATTTTTGATACCTGTCACCATCATTCTTGTTTACTGCTTGGCTTTTGTGTTTTCCAATGCTCTGGATGAGGCTTAAATTCATACAAGTACAAGTACACTGTGTGCATTATTAACAGACTTGTTTGTTGAGGCCTAACCCTGCTAAAAATAAAAAGGCATATTTACTATGATCATTCATGGCAGGTGAGCCAGGTGGACAAACCTTTGGTCGCTGGCAGATAGGACATACAAGGAACCCTTGCCTCAAACACAGCATCTCCCATTTTGAACATGTTCATAACATCCTAAGTCTGAGACAAAGAGAAGAATCAGCGTTAGTGCACAGGACTGCCACAGGACTGAATTTAAAGGCTGAACATCTTAACAAATTCAGAAGAAGTCTGACTTCCTCTTCATCTTTCTCCTCCATCTCAAAGTCCCACATCTGAACACAGAAGGACCTCTTTGCCCTGGTCAGGGGGTCAGCAGTGACCACAGAGGACAACAGGCCCCCTCCTGCTGCATCAGATGTACAGAATCATAGCAATTTAAGAGACACCAGAAAACAAACATATTTTAGTGTCCACTGCTGGTCTACCTTTTTCGACGATGACAGTGAGATGGTGACTTTAAACGAGAGCAAGTGGCAGCAGAGCTGGAGTGCTCTCTCCCATATCGGGGTGACACCTGTTAAAAAGACATGATTGCTTTACTTATCACACTTTGCCAGTCAGCTCATTTTAGTAGGACATGTGTCCTACAGAAAGTGTCTTACCCTTATTGGTCGATAGAGACCTTTAATTTGGGCAAGAGAATCTGTCACAAATGCAGTAACCACAATGAAACACAGAGACGCCGTAAAGTGTGCACACGTGACTGAGCTCAGCTCACAAATGACTGTGTCTAAAATGAGCACAGAGGGTTTTAAAGTTTTACAATACTTACTGTTGCTATATTAGAACACATGAGAGTGAAAACAGGAATATGAAAACAGAGCTGACTGCTTAAAACTGTTTGTGTTTATCACAGGCTATTAGACATATGTGACATGCATCTTATCCACACTGAATATTTAGACAGATAAAAACCATTTTAAAACTGGACTGTTCATTGTTCCAGTAATTTAAATCATATTTTTATAGACCATTTTAAGTATAAATGGGAAACAGCATCAGCCTGCACTGTACATGAAGAGATTATTACAATATTTTATAATATTTCTTATACCCATGTTCCTTAATCTTAAAAACAAAATATGGCTGGGCGTGTGTGCGTGTGTCTGTGTGTGCATTGTCGTATATATATAGTTTTCTTCAGATCAGATCAGATGCCTGATCCAATATAACTCCTCCTCCTAGTGCCCTTGAATACCTATAGTACCAATAGCACACACCAAAGAAAAAACAACCCTAATATCTTCAAAGCTCTTTTTTCCCCCAATTCTGTCGTCTGCAGCATCGAACATTCAGAGTTGAACAAGCCTGAGTGAAACAGTTCATATTAATATTTGGGTAGACTTCATTATTTAAAAAGAAACCTACATTTGCTCCTCTCCTCACTCACACATTCTCTAAACGCAACACTGTGCCAAGAAGTATCCAGCTCCCTGTCCGCTCTGTGACAATAGACTGTCTACTGCAAGCTTGAATGAATACACCACTGAAACCTGATTTGACTACACATATCTGAACTGAGGGGTCAGATCCACTGGATGAATGCTGCCATTGTGTCCTTGGGCAAAACACTAAGCCCACCTCGCCCCTTGTATCTATGTACACTGGTGTACGAGTGTGGGTGAATGGGTGAGTGGTTCCTTGACATAAAGCGCTTCGAGTCCCTTGAAGGTGAAAAAGCACAATATAAAAATATGAATATTTATCATCACCATTTAAATGATAATAGTGAAGATTATGACATGATGCTTTAGTTTTCTTGTTAGCAAAATTTATCTCTCCACTGCTTTTCCTCTCCGCTTTTTATAGGCAGCTATACAATGGAGCTTGTCACCTATGTGCTTTCTTCTGCAAAGTAAGAAGCAGCAAAACAAAATGATCTTCCATGTCCTTAGTAACATATGACTTATTTTTGGCACCAATTATAGTTTATTACAAGAACTATAATCCCCAATGTATTCTAAACATGTTTAATAGGTCCTCATTCACCCGTTTAGTGACAGCTCTGCCTCGGTAAATTCCTCGTGGGAGATGTAATGAAGTCTTTGCATGCATGCTCATAAAATAGGAAGTGCCTAATAAGCATCCATTTGTGCAATTAGCTCCAAATGACTGAGAGGAGATTATTATTTTCAGCGAAAGTCAGAGGTCCAAGGTCCCATGCTTATAGTTACACAGTCTGCAATTTTACAACAAAAAAATACAGTAAATTTGAAAAGAATAATATTGAAAGTACAAATGGAAATGAACTATGGCAGTATTATGTTTAGAAGTATATTTTTACACTTGAATAGTTACCTGACCAGCCAGAATCAAGCGCTTTGACAAAACTTTACAAAGACTAGTGGATCTGGAGCTGTATTCTTCCCGATGTCCCCCAGACAGACGGATTAACCAGTCAAAGAGAAGTATGGTCTATTTGAGTCAAAAACAAAAATGGTGTTAAAAAAGAAAAAAGGTTAAAAAAAAGTGAGAAAAAACAACCAGAGACACAGCACTGATTTTCACAGAGCCGACAATCAAAGCACCAAACTATTACATGTCTTGGGTAAAAGAAGTAATATATTTTGCTCTGAATGATAGGAGAATTTTGGAGAATACTTCTTCTGTATTTGAAGAAGTTTTTTACGCTTTTGTCCGGCTCTTCTCACATCTGGATTCCAGCAGAATGTAAGGGAATGGCTGGTCAGGCAACCTCGATAGCTGAGCATGACATTATGTTTGAACTGAATGGTATGTGAATTAAATTATACACTTGTTTATATAAAAAGAAAAAAACTGAATAAAAGAAAAAATATAATATAAATAGAGTTTAAAATGTATGCATGCATGAATGTCGGACTGTTTGAAGGCTAGACGCATGAATCACTCTAAACAACTGAGTGGGCGTTGAGAATGGAAAACAATTATAATACGGTTAAAGGCTCTTAAAAGCCAATTTTGCATAATATGCCCAACCACACACCTTCATCACAATGGCTAGTACAATAATACAGTACAAATACTAGCACCATCTCCTCACTGCCTCTGTTCTGATGGTTTAAACTGGACTGAAGTGATAACGTCAGACTGACAGAGGAACAGATCATTGAACTCCACAATGACAATGACAATGACACTGAATGATGATCCATTATTGTAATTGACTTCTAAACTCCAATGGATGCGGTGGTTGAAATGGAAGAAGTCAGAAAGGCAGTTTAGTTGGAACAGTAATGGCACGGGAGGGGATAAATTGCCTATCGTTTAACTCTTGTCCTTGGGCAAGACACTTAATTGAATGGGCCTCCCACGTTACAAACAAGTGCTGCTGGAGCTTGGAAAAAGAAAAAACAATGTAGGATTTTGAAACAGATGGCGTAATAAAACAAAACAGTATTTTTCAATGAGCACAAATCATTTTAGTATTCTTTCAGATCCTCACAGTTGTCTTTTGTTCAGTTTGCACACTCTCTATATGATCCAAAATAAGTAAATATATGTGAGATGTGGAATTAGCACAAACACTCAGATGTTTTGCAGTGAGAAATTTTAGACCCAATTCAGTTTGTTTATTGGTCGATCCAAATTTGTGCAGTTAACTGTCATAAATCTTCATTATAACACTTTGAGAAGCAGTGTCTCATATTGTGAGGTGTTATTTGTTACCTCCCACTGCCAGCCCAGATGACAGCTCTGTGCAGCCAGGAGGCATCCTTAGAGATCCAGCGGGACAGGACTTATTCATTAATTGAATTAATCTACACCATTTTACAGCTTTAAGCACTGACCTTTCCATTACAAGCAACCTCCAGCTCCAGCAGCATGAGTGATTGTACAGACCATTTTTTCATTAGAGCGTTTTAATTGAGTCCATGTGCATCTCCTATTTTATTTTCACTGATTTTACTAAGGTCAGTGTATAATAGATGCACTCATTTGACTGAAAATGAATACACTGTGCTCATGAAATGTAGGTAGTACTTATTATGTGAGCTCTTTTGTGTTTGGGGACAATAATATAACAAGAAAATGAAGGCTTTTTAAAATGTGGTTTTATAGAGTATGAAAAGGTCTTTTCCTTTTGGCTTAGTCTTCTGCTCCCACATTACAGTGATTTGCATATGGGTTTGACGTGCACATTTTGCACAGGATGCCCTCCCTCCTTTAGCTTGTCTGGGCTTGGAACTAGTACTCATAATTGTGGACATTTGCTGATATATTTTCATGGAGAAAAGCCATATGCAAACATATATGGTCCATTTTAACGATAAAACAACATATTTGATCTATGCATTGTAAAGGTTTATATGTCCATTTGTCTTTGTCTCCTCCACTGATCAGCTGTAAATCGAACCATAGAAGAAGATTGCTTAAATTATGATGTGTTTATGGTAATGTTATAGATGGTGATGATATGCATGATACTGTTTTACTTTCTCTTTTTCCACAACATTAATCAGAGTTCTATTCCATTAACAAC
Organism: Scartelaos histophorus; assembly: GCA_000787155.1. Classification (NCBI taxonomy): domain Eukaryota; kingdom Metazoa; phylum Chordata; class Actinopteri; order Gobiiformes; family Gobiidae; genus Scartelaos; species Scartelaos histophorus. Next base: position 13,217 of record KN504279.1, on the reverse strand, counting down.
AAAGACTCCACTGTAATGACAAATCTCTTCATTCATTCTCATCTTCTGCCTCTTCTCAAGGTTGAAATAGCAACAATACCTGCATCTGTCTTCTCTAGTGCCGCAGACACTATAAAAACGATGTTACATTATTCATTTATTTCCCACACACCATAGTAAGCTATACCCATAACACACAGAAAAAGACAGCCAAGTGTATTGCCCAGGGACACCACAATAGCAATAAAACAAGTTAGCAGCAATGATGGAACAGAAATGAAATGCTGACACTAATTAAACAGCCTTTTTCTATTAAATTGTTTTGTGTAAAATGATATGTTTCAAAATATTAAATGTTCAGCAGCTCAGTTCCTATTGTGTGTTTGTCCACTGATCCAAAGGTTGGCAGTTCAAATCCCGCTTTCGACATAAACATCATTGGTAGAGCAGTTAGAGGCACTGACACATAGTTTGGTGGCGCAATTCCAGATCCCACAGATGAATGGTGCTGTGGTGTTCTTGGGCAAGACGCTTCCCATCTAGCCCCCAGTATTTCCATACATTGGTGTATGAGTGTGTGTGAATGAGTGAGTACTTTGGGGGCCTTAAAGGATGATTTAATATATTTATTTGGGTCAGCGTTTCATTTTTTTGTAACCAACTGATTTTGTAACCAACGCATTTCCCATCACAATTCATCTTCAAACCATAAATCGGGCATATGAATACGATTGAATAATAAGCATAAATGTTAGCAAGTATTGTGTTGAAGGTCATAGTATCTGTTACCATTACAGCCCATAACATGAGCGAACACTTATGGGCCTGGTTTGCCGTCATTAGCGGACTCTAAATGTCCGATTAAAGGCGCATTTATCTGGCTGTAGCTGCAGGCTATGGCTACGGCCTGACAGACCAGGGCTAAGTGATACATGGACCCTGTCAGCCGATCTGATGGACAGACGCTTCACCTTTGGGCTGGAGAGGGAAGAACAGGATCGGGCTATGCCATCAATGCAATTACCACACACAAGGTTAGTCATCTATCACGGCAACCACAATTAGCCATTACACAACAATCTATTAAAACAGGGTGGGATTCTCCTTCTTCTAACCTTCTCTGAGCTAACATTGAAAAGTAAAATAACCACAAGGGGTGCATAATCAACAATCAAGTCCCAAATGTGGATAAAGAGAACATTTTAGCAGAAATGGAATCGAGTGCACAAAACTGTACCAAATGAATATGCAGCATTATTATGTTTCACTACTAGATTGTAATAGAAGTTATTCATTGGTTTTGGTCAGGACTTTTACTTTTAGACGACATTTTGAAGACGGTACAGTTTGAATTCTTTAAGTTATGGTAACATTTCAAATATTCCATCAGTGTAAACCTAGGGTCAAACCAACCCAGAATAAAAGTATCTTAGACACCATTGTTAGTGCCATTTTTAGTTGTTCTTTCCTGTCTGACTTTTTGTATTTGGTGACCTACACGATATCCGCTAGAAATGATTTAATTATTTGTGGAAACCTCTGTCCTGAAAACTAGGGCATGTTTTTGTACCTCCATTGCACCACTTACACACTGTTCTGATCAGAGACACAGAGTGCAGCAGTCAAATCCTGTCTGTTTTGGGGTCTAGGTTAAGCTTTGAATAATGATGGTTTGATCTCTCCATTGTCGAATACAGGCACAATCAGCTTCAAAAAATGAAAAAGCATCAATCAAGCTGTATATATTTGCACTGGTTAAAGGTCCACTATGTAACTTTTAGGGTTGGGGTCATCGCCTGCTTGTTTCCACTGCCCTGCTTGGAATGTTTCATAGTATGACATTAAACAGCTATACATATATTTATTCAATTACAGGTGATTTTATAGCTCAAAAATACAGAGATATATCCTATAACATGGTCTGGTTTGGTCTCCTTGAAGATAGAAAAGTTTAACCGTGAAATATTCCAGACAAAGTAACAACAGCTTGATGAAGAAAAGCATTTGACAGACCCTCCACCAGAAAAGTTACACAATGCACCTTTAACAATAACAGTGATGAGTAGATTAGGTATGTATTTTCATTTAATTTTTTCTGCGTACTTAAAAAGGAAATCTTTAGTAGTTTAAAGATAGTAGGAAAACATGCTGCCCAATTACCTTGATGGGAGCCGTCACGGTCTGAACATGTAATTATGATTAATGACTATGTTGACTAAGGGTTGACATAACTAATTATAGCTTAATTACATATGCAGTGATTACATGATATGGTATAGGCTACTTCCAGAATGTTTTTATTATACACCAGATTACACACAGTTTTTTCAAGATTTCACTGGATTTCAATTATTTGACTCACTTACTTTCTAAAATGTCTTTGTTGCTATGGGAACTGTCTTGCCAAAGCATGAACTAATCTTGTGTACAAGTTTTGTAATTATACAATACATTTAGTTTAACAACAGAAATAAAGTTTGCTCTTGAGATTGCAAAGGGAAAAAACACTTTACAAAACTTACAAAACAAATGATAACAAGCAGCCTTTTGGTAATATGTAATAAGTATTATTTGCTAAAAAAAACATTCAATTGACAATAAACGTAATGGTCCAAATAAAATCAGGATCTAAAATAGTTTCAGGAAAAGATATAAAGTTTTCTTCTATCCAGCAACTGCTTAGAGTATTTCCACTTCGACAATCTGCTGTGTTAAAACCAATTATTGTGAATGTGTATCACTTCCTCCACCTTGGCTTTAACTGCAAATAGGATTACACCAGCAGTGCATATAGTCACACTTTAGGTTTACAGTGCGATCGCAGAGTTGTATAAGTGTTTAAGTGTGTGTATGTGTGTGTGTTGAGATATGTGTGAGCATGTGTGTGTGAAAAAGACACATTTGAGACATTCTGGGAGATGTGCTGTTGGAGAGGCAGGGATTTACTGTCTAAAAATGGTCAGAGAGAAACAGAGTGGAGAAGGAAGAGGAGGGGGAAGAGGGTAAATGAGAAGATGTGGCAAAAGGGTTACCTGACCAGCCAGAACAACACGCTTTGACAAAAATTCTCAAAGATGAGCTTGTTCTAGAACCTTATCCTGGTTTCCCAATATCAGAGGGTGTGATTGACCGACAGATTAACCATCAGTGAGACAAATACTCTGTTCCTGAGGATTAAAAAAAAAAAACATCAAGAACTGAGAAGCACCAAACTATTACTTAAAAAGAAAGAAGTTATATATTTTGTTCTGAATGTTACAAGAAAGAGGAGATGTCTTCTGCATTTGAGAAACATGTGCTACAAATTAGCAAATGTGGCTGAACTGAGATTTGTTCAACTCTATTTTGCTAACAGCAACTAGCATGCTACTACAATGCACTTCCTGATTATTAGACAATAAAAAGCTTTCTAATTAGACGCAGACAGTACACACCTAATTTGATGTCAATTGCTACTGAGAAGACACATTTTTCCCAAATACATGAGAAAAAAATGAGATACAGGACATTTAACACAATAAGTAATAATCACAGGCAAAATGCTTCGTTTTAGTGTGAACATCGATCATTGATTATATAGATCCAACTTTATAAACACTGACCAATTTAAACAAACAAACAAACAAAAAAACACTATTTTAGCTGCACAAAAATGATAATGATTCTTGACTATTGTGAAAAATAAAGGCACACTAAGGTTCAGTTGGAGGAGCACTTTCTTTTTGTAAATTTAGCACCACAGAAAATGAGCTGTCATTTTCTAAGTAAGATTTATATATTTGGATGCACAGCAAAATAGGAACCGATAGACCATTTATTTAAGGCAAGGTGAAAAAAGGACATCAATTTTTCTCTTTACACAGACACAGACTAAAGCACAAGGTTTGCTCTGGTCCATATGAAAAGCAACAACAATCTCCGGGGCACAATGCTTCCACTCCACCCACTCGTCTTTTCTGAGGGAAGAGAGAAGGAGAGAGGAAGAGCAGAGAAAAAGGGTTGAGAAATAGAGGTGGGATCAGGGGCAGGGTAAAGAAAGGCTTGGGATGACACAGCTGAGGAGGAAGAGGAGTGCGTCACATCTGCAGTGAAGAGGAACTGCCTGACAGCACATGACACGCAAAGAGAATGACAATCTCCCCACTCTATCAGGTGGCATGCCTTAGATACAAGAACACACACTGTTCAGTTTAAGAGAAGAAATAAAGTTACAAAGTGGGTCATATTAAACGCCCCAAGATATTTTAGTACTAGCTTGAAAATTACTCCTTTGAATCGCAGTTGATTTGGTGTGCTTTGGTACATTTCTGCCTCGATGGGGGGCAGACAAATCTTATGATTGTTTCTTTTATTATTGTCAAATGTGCATGATACCAGCCAGGCTAAAATCGTATGAAATTACACTTGGCCTGTGTGGACATGTGTTGGATATTGAGAGAAGGATATACATGCTTAATTTGAATTGGGTTAAAGACTAAAGAATGCACTTAAATGTATCATCATGTGGTATTCAAACCATGTTCATGTTTGTGTCAGTTCCATGCCATGATAAATTAAAAGCAATACACAAATTATGAAGTGTATATCATTACCAGTTTATGAAATAACCTATTTGATTTGAAAGAGGTTAATTGTGATTGATCACTGGTTAGACCATCTCTAAAATTAATGCAAAGATTTACTTTACTGTTTTATAGGGGAAACAATACATACTTCATGTCACTTTAGCAACCCATCAGGACCTTCTTCCTTCTCTCTTCTTTAGGTGTCAAAATCATCAGGAGTGCCAAACTGGAGGATTACCTGTAAATTGATGGGGGATCATGGATTACTAGGTACTAAGGTCAAAGGAGGAAAACAGTGTTTAGGGCTGGGCTGTCGATTGTGATAGATGGGGATGATTTGAAAAGCGGAATGTTGGGATAATATTGCAAACACTGCAGCTGATTTTCCTCTCAGTTAAGGGGGCAGAGGCCGATAGAGATCCTGCTCACTAAAGTCTGGAGCATGAAACACTGACTGTCTAATAATGAATGAGATAAGAAGAGTGGAGGCAGAACTTATAGCTCTAACTTTTTCTTATTCCACTTTAGACATGTTTACCCCTAAATGCTACTAAACCACATATTTGTTGAAGTAGTATTTCCAGTTATGCATCAATCCCATTTATCTGAATGGGTCATTTGAGAAAGGTTTTGCCGCTGAAATATGACTTAGAATAGATTGGTATTGTGTTTGTCTGGTGTCCCTGTATGACCGGACCAGAAGCATTGTTTACATTGTTAGCAGTAAGTCAGACAGTGCATGTTAGACTCTGCCAGGGCTGCCCATTGTCGCCCTTTATTTGAATTTGTAGGTGCAGTTTAGGGACCACAGGATTTCATCTCTGCTGTTTGCAAATGTTTTTCTGATGGCTTCATCAAACCAGGACCTGCAACATGCTCTGTGGTAGTTTGAAGCTAAGTGTGAAGTGGAACGAAGATCAGCTCCTCCAAATCCGAGGTCATGGTTCTCGAACGGAAATAGGTGGCTTCCCCTCTCCAGGTGGGTGGAGAGTCCCTGCCTCAAGTGGAGGAGTTCAAGTGTCTCAGGGTCTTGTTCACGAGTGAGGGGAGGACGGAGCGTGAGATTGACAGGCGGATCGGTGCAGTGATGCAGTCGCTGTATTGCCCAATACATGTTCCTACAGTCACCCGTTTAAACTGCTGCCCCACGACCTGGCCCCATGTAAGAGGAAGGAGATGAATGATTTGTGTAAAAGGTTCAATGTGCACCAACAAATCAACAATGCTGTCAATAGATTCTCTGGGCGTTAAAGTGGCCTTGTAGTCTGTAGAACTTCTGGTGTCAAAAACAGCCCCATACAAATAATATTGCCTGAATGATGATAGCAACACCCACGGTAACTTCCAGAATAAGGTGGATAGTTTGTAGAAAGTACAAATATTATGAAAGCCAAAGTTAAGGAGACTTATTTCATGAAGTATATTGTTCTTGTTTATAGTAACATTTTAGGACACATCTCTGCCCTAATGATGATCCATCCGAAAAAGTGATGCAGTTTCATCAGTGTCAAGATAAACATTACAGAGAGCCAAGTAAGTAAGCTACAATAGTACCTTACCACCACCAAGTATGGAGTATATGGTATATAATGATCTGTAAAGCATCTTTGTGACATACATCTGTGAAAAGCGCTATATAAATTATTTACAATCCTGCCCCTTAAATTTTGCTTCAACATTTTAGTGTTTGTTCCCTATGTCCTTGAAAAGTTACACTCAGTGACTTCACAGCTGTTTTTCCACCCTCTGCAGAGACCCTCGCCATGACACTGCGGTCGATAAACTATTACAGCACAATCAATGCAGGTAAAGGTCTTCCCTGATGTAACTGTGATCCAGTCTACACTAATGCAAATATACTGTACAGGGATGGGAGCAGATTGTACTAGTACTAGACCTGTTTTTAGACTGCAAATCTCTACACTGCACAGAATGATTATCAGGCAGTTCTGGGATAAATGCTCTATTCACCGAACCACACAAAACATTACACTATTGCGTATTAGTAAATAGTCAAAAGAAATGTTAAGTTTCTCTATTTTAGTGATTTTTTTTTTTTTTGTTTTTTGGCATCATGACAGTCCCAAAGAAAAAATGAGAATCTTCCTGGACTGAATTATGCTTTATCTAAATGTAGTCTACTGCAGTGTTCATCAATGTTCTGTGTTGGCTCTGAGTCATAAAAAAGTGCAAAATATGTGTTTCCTTTTCTGAGGAGAGAACAGGTTTAAAGTCTAGAAGGATTTTGCAGCTCGAGGGAAAATACAGATGGAACATCAGGGTTTTTTCAGGTAAACTAATACAAACTCTTTCTTATGCGGGGAAATTAAAATATATTGCAAAACATTCCAAAGAAAATTTATACTTTCAGGGGCGCCGTTTTCTTGTTTGTCTTGATTTATGTAAAGTATGTATTTTCAAATTATGCCAGTGCTATAGACATCATTTCTCATCACCATTTGTGCTGGATGTAATTACATATAATGCTGGAGTGCAACAATTGCTTTTTATTCTCATTTTCTTCAAAGTCCCCATCTGGATCAGAAGGAAAAACAAAACAAAACAATAAAAACAATACTTAACAAAACTTTTAAAGGTCTCACAACATTTGCAGCTTGGTTGCAGTTGCAGGTGGCATTTTATACAATTTACAAATATCCAAGTCAAAATATCATAGTAATTATTACAATTGTGTTTAATCATAGATGCGACGTGGGGTGAAATGACTTTTTTCACACTCACAACATGAAACATTAAAAAGTTATTTACTGAGAAAATGACAATGCACAAATGGACTCCATGGACTAACAGTCATTAACCCCCTTCTGAAATTAATTAACAGGAAGTGAAAGAAACAGATGACCCTGCCCCAGAGGAGCCGAGAGCAGACACTGTTACAATGGATGATTCAGGAGCCCAGGAACAGACATTTGAAGCATCTAATTTATGAGATGGTAATAATGTTTTTACTGCAGCTGAGGGGCATGTTTAAAGCAAAACGTGTAAATTTCCCAGTTAATCCTGAGCTGTGTAACAAATAAACAAAAATAAAGATCACTGAAAATCAGCACTGCTTTTCTTACACTTATTCTTACTTTGGTATGGATGGTAAGCTTCCTCCTCGTGTCCATGAAATGCAAGAAATGTTACATCTTTACCTGGAATGCTCCACAATATGGCATTAAACAGAAACATATCTGTCTTGTATTTATTTCATTATGTTTGCATTGCATTGAAAACATGCAATCCTTCTTTTAGGCTACTATGATTTTAATGACCTTTGTTTCAATAAAACACCCCAATAATACAAGTACTGACATCTTGAATTCAACTTCTAACAATCATATTTGCTTTACACTGACAGCACAAGAGAAATATTGAGAGACAGTGACTGACAGTCAGAGCCTAAACTAGGATATTAGCCTGTGACACTGTACCAGATTTACAGGGCTTGGTGACAGTGTGCATACATCAGATGGGTATTTTGGATAATCCTGAAGTTTAAAGACACCTTCAAGCCTCAAGACTTTGATCACTTTTTTTTTCATTTCTTACTCTTCTTGAGATTTGACAAGAGCTGCAGGATTATGGAAGATGAGACCGAGAAAGGGGGAGGAAAAGAGTCAGAGAGGAAGATGGTCCATGTTGTAAGGGAAGATAATACAGTTGACTGGGTATAAAACCAGAAAGCGCATGAGCAGAAGCAATTGAGGAGCTCTCCGTGGTGCTGCTTGGGTCAATAAAGTCATTACATTGAAGTGACACATGTTCACAATATTGTCCAGATACAAGCAGGCCATGGTGGAGGGGCACATCAGAAATGGACTGAAATTTCCCAACAGACCATTTTTTGTCTATATTTATTATGACCCTAATGTCAAGCCCATCAATATTAAATGAAGCACTTCCAAAACCATAAAAATGCACTTTTAGATGTGTTTGGATCCCATTTTCCCCCATGCTTTTATTCTTACACTGCAGTGTCTACGCAGTATGCTATATTGGAAAGTCCTGCTGAGAATTAGAATCTCTTTCTCAGGGGAGTTCTGAGGGGAGGCTATTGTACATGTTTTTAGTGGTAGAGAACTGAGCATGCAAAGACACACTGCCCAGGAGTCAAACCCAAGACCTTCTTGCTGTGACACTTAAGCTCTAACCACTGTGACACTGTGCTGCCCAGTCACACAGTGCACATTAGGTAATATTCATGACCATTCATCAAGGCGGGTCATTTTTTTCTCCATCGCCACCGAACGAGGTCAGCTCTGTGGAGATGCAGCCCTGCTCACAGTAAGAATGCTTGTTTTTTGAGGTATGTTTGAGCAATAATCAGACCTGTCCTGTAATTAAATAAATCCATCACAGCTAAGTTGAATGTCATATAGTGGAACATTCGTGGAAAAACAATAATACTTTGAGACAAGCAGGTAAAGGACACACCACCAAAAAAGTTAACTTAGCTAAAATTACAAATCATTTTTCTGTTCAAGCGAAGGTCCTTCTAAAACTAGCCCCGGCACTAGTCTTTGGACATGTCTGTGGGAGAAGGATGAGTGACAGTGTACAATATAGCCTGCTTCAGAGGAGGGTACTGCTCTATTTTTGACAGGGACACCCACATGCTCCAGGCTTCATGTCGTTCCAGCTATACCCACACATCAAAGCACACATGAATGGCTAGCTCTGCCTTTCTGCGCCATACTGCGTGGCTTTGATAAGGTTAGCATTCGATTAGCTGTCCCACGTTTGAGAACATCTACGCATCGCTGACATGACTGAAAAAGGATCTCAAAGCAGAGGTAATACAAAAACCTGCACGCAATATGGCGTTTTAGACAAATATTGTGAAATGTCTTGCAACAGATGGGAATTGGTTGTGCTCAGTGATGGACCTCTTGGATTTATTATAACAAACGGGCTTCATCATGTAAAAGTCCCAATAACCATATGTCACAGATGGCTTCTTGTCGCAGCATCCATCATGTCTGAGTTGCTTTCTTCTTTCTCATGAATAAAAAGTCAAGTAGAAACAGGGCTGAATACAGATTTCACTGAGGTTTAGTAGGTCAGATCCTCATTTTGTCTCACAGCAAATGCACAGAGAATGCATTTATATATTGTATAGTAGGGCTGCACGATATATCGAAAAAATATCGTCATCGCGATAATGGCACGTGCGATATCCACATTGCAAAGATGCGCGATATTTTTTAATTGTTTTATGTGTAAATCGTGAGTTTATTGCGTTCTGGAGTTCACAATTCCGACGCGCCCTTAAACGTAATGTTTTGCTAGCTGGAGCGAGCGCGTGGACTCGCTGCATGACGGGGGAAAACACCAGTCACCATATGGCGGAACACTACAGTCACCATGGGGGGTAATGAAGAAGTCAGTGAAGACGACAACAGCCAACAACTTGTGCCTAAAAAGCACAGCAGCTCCGGAATTTGGGACTTTGGCTTCAGACGGGACGACGTGTCACAGACGCAAGTGCTGTGCAAGTCGTGCCGGAAAGTTATCGCAACGTCGAGAGGAAACACGACGAACTTACACAGCCACCTCGAACGCAACCACAGGGAGCTATACAGTGATTTTATTCAGTCAAAAACTTCAGCAACCAATGTTACGCAGGTACAGTCACAAAAACATCTGGAATAAAGTTGTGGCCTACGGCTGTTCTCCTAACAAGTTTAATACTTTGCAGGAGCTTATTCTTAGTTTTCTAACCATGTGGAACACAGGTAAACATGTGAATGTACCAAGCATTTTTTTTAGGTTAAAAGAAAATATCGCAATAATATCGTTATCGCAATGCTTGACACCCGTATCGCATATCGCATTCATTTTCAATATCGTGCAGCCCTATTGTATAGAGAGAAAAATAACTAGTTCTACTGAAAATTGAGGATTAGTTTAGTAGTTTAGTATTGGATGTTCCTCGCCGGATCATTGCTAAATACTTTCCATCTCCAGTCCCAAAGGAATCCATATTATATTCTTAGTCATATGTAAAATAAACACTTAAATTGTATTAGTATAAAAAAAATAGAAGTTAATTGATTTACAAACAAGATTAAAGCTGCACTATAACTTCTATAGAGGGTCCTCTACTTGTTTGATGTTATTTCTTTGCCTGGAATGTACCACGATAGAGCTTTAAACATATATTTCTTGCATTTGTTTAATTACAGGTGTTATAGGTAGAAAATACTTTAAAAACCATGAAATCTTACAATGTGCAGGCTTGCTTCTCCATAGATCTGACCATTAACCTGCCTCTATTGTGAAGTTTATTTCCATACTGTGGAATAAATCAAACATAAGCATCACAATACTGGTTTCCATATTAGTTTTACTCGTTAGTATCTGGGTATGAACCGCTACAAATTACAATCATGCATTTTAATATCAATGACAACTGTATTTCTTCATGCAATTTTTTGTAATGGTCCCTTGGAAATTCTTCTTCATCAACAAACCTCTAGAGATGCCATGTTTTTCCTCAGACCTATTTCTTTCTTGTCGCTCACGTTAACACGCTCCCATCTCACCGTGTATCTCCCACCACCACCACTTGTACCGTGTTTAGATGAGCTTGTTATTTGGGTGCTGCATGTTTGGTCTATCACTATTGTCTTCCTTTAATTATCTCTTGGTGTGATGTGCAGGACCCCCTTCTGTGCAGTAATGAGACATATTGGGTGGACAGGGTTTTGGGAAGGTCGAGCTAAATCGAGGAGCGCGGGAAGAGGAGATGTGACTGAAATGACGCATTAAGATAAACATGTGTTGAATTAGCTAATGTGTATCCTCAGCTAATGATCTCACTGGGAGACAGAGGGCAGAAAGCAGTGCAGTTCACGATAGGGATCATTCACCTTGTTCAGCATGAAGGGGAAAATGAATTAAGTGGGAATAAATTGTCAGAAATACCATTTAATTTGAACTGAAAGTAAAGGTTAAGTCTGTCTCCTTGACGTCAGCGTTGTGTCAGTTTTCAAGATTACTACTTCGAATTGTAGCTGAGAAATTGTGGCTGAGGATGTAAAAATCATATCCCAATGAGCCTAAATATGATACTTCAGGCCAAGTTCTAGTTTGCTGAATTTGGGTGAACAAAATGTATGGGGTGCTTCCAGCTCCATCGAATCCAATTTACTTTTTCACTAAAAAATTGCCACCCCTCTCTCTGTAACTGCTCAGTCTCGTTATTTTGGTCTTAAAATGTTTGTAATAACCCACTGAACATGATCTTGCTGTTTTTATTTCTCTATTTTTCCGTTAATAATTTCCTACTCCTAATATGTAGCCTCAGATTCGTTCCTGTAACTGCTAGCCTCGTGAGCTTCATTTGAAGGGAGCCGCATGCTCGTCACACTCCCTTAGTCCTCTTCTTTATACAGTCTATGTGTGGAATATTTGGATTGTTCATTAGGTTTGATTGGATGGCCACGAATAAGAATCCAATTTGTGTACCACTTGACCACGCTTTATAGCACTTGTTTAGATTTGGTGCTCGGCAAGCCCAATATTTTGTTGTTGGTACTTGATGAGAAAATATTTTATAAACAAACTATATTTTATCCTGTGTCTTTATTTAACAGGGAGCATGATGACAGCATTGGCTCGACGCCTTTGCTTCTAATATTTCAGTTTTAAAGCCATTCATATACCCCACAATTCCATGCATGTGTATACTGCTGTGTCAATGATTTTATGATGTAAAGGTGTCAGATTTAATAAAGTATTTCCTGAAAATAAGGTAACCCAACTTTCCAGAAATTTTGCATAATTACCGGAAAGGGTCAATCAATCAATCAATATAATTGTCAAGAGGCAATTTAAGCGCATATAACAGTTAAAATACAAGAATAGGCATGAGAAATCACTTCAAACACCCCTGAACTAGATTTTTCCAGTTTCAAACCCTTGCACAAATATGAAGTTGGCATGCAAGTGTATTTTAAAAATGAATAAAGAATCAATAATTCATTCACGCAAAACAGGTGCAGGATCAGTCTTGTTCACATGACAGCTCCTTGTCCTATGAGTCCATGCATGCAAAGGTGAAATGGTGACTTTTACTGTCAAAAGTGAATCAATGTGTGTAAATAACTGTGTATGTGACATTCACCTCATTAAGTCGAGTGACAAAGTTGTAACATGCATGACTTATAGCGATGATAGCTGTAAAGACCCGTACAAGGACATGCTAAATCAATACAAATATCAATATGACAACACAACAAAAACAGACTGGGACACAAATCAAACACAATAATAGTCTAGACTAGATAGAGTATCCTCCATTAAAGGTCCTATATTACACAAAATGGACTCTTGTGAGCTGTAAGTCATGTTAGAATGTTGCTACCTCATCAAAAACATACCTGGAGTTCAGTGACGTGCGGTGAAGTTCATGACTGGTGAGACACTGACTTTCGATTCCGATTTTATTTTTAAAAATTAATACGATAATAAAATAGACACGTTCGATACGCCTTCGATGAGCTGACGCCTTCAAAAAAAAAAATCACCAACGTTTTCTCTGGCGTGAATAGCCAATCATGACTAAACAGTGACGCACGCAGCCAATCAGAGAGAGCCACGTCACGTCAGGTTGTGCTTGCACATACACACACGCTTGTAGTAAGCCCCAAAGTCCCCATTTTT
>JACN01104295.1:0-17980 GCA_000787155.1 Scartelaos histophorus | reverse complement strand
AAATGTATATTATATATGGCCAGTTCATGAGAGATGGGCAGGAGAATTATAGTCACCGTGTTGAGCCAAGGTGTCCTGACCAGTACATATTTTGTTTCATGCAGATTAAGACAGCACCGCGTCCTGGCCATTTCTTCACCAATGCAGATAAACTGTACGACAGTCAAAGATGAACACACATGGGTTATTCTTGCAACTGAGCTGGACTTTTGCACAGCCAAGTTCAGCGTGGTTACACAAGGATGTGAGGAAATCTGACTTCACAGCATTAGAACTGCAGACAGGGTAAGAAAACACACATTAGGACATCGCTGTAAACAGCCTCATGTGAATGAGCAGTTTTTGTACAGATCCAGATCAAACCAAACTATAGAGCAGAGCCCCAGGGGTGTGCTCTGCAGAGGGCAGCCGGACAGCCCCCCAGCAGGATGTTATAAATGTTAGGCATTTTTCATCCTAATATATTTCCAAATAAAACAATGCTGGAGCATGTTACATGTTGTATTTCAGTGGGCAGGTTTGATATTTATATGAAAGAAATAAACCAGGACTAATACATATTTGAACCTTACCCTCAGTCTGCTCCACTCCACCTGATATTCAGGCACAGCACACCTCTTATTTAGAGCTCCACACCCCACACCTGCGCTAGAGCTAAGATCAGGGGCAAGATCGACTCCTAGTGTTAATGTCAGTAGAGGTTACAAAATGGATTGAATGTGAGGTTATTTACGGCAAGGCAAGTTTAGAGAAGAGTGCAGAATAAATCTGATCTTTTTTAAACTGAGTCGGACCAGAAAGAACTGACTTAAACTAAAACAGATGAACTGATTTGTGCTGTTAAAAAGTCTTACAGTAACACAGATTAAATTAGTCACAAACAAGTTAGCATTAGCTAGTCACTCTCACCTATGTAAAAAAAAAATAATAATCAAAACACGTAAATAGGACTTGTATTGATGACAGGTGTTCTAACACATTTTGTATCTTATCTTGAGTTTTCAGTCAATCACAAAACTTGTTGACAGTGTTTGCTCTCTACCAGATTATAGTTTAATAATTTCACTCTGCAGTCCCTGGTTTACAGAAGGACATTATACAGTGTAGTTACACTAAGAACAACTGACACTGTCCACTTTCTGACCCATACACACTCAGACAATATCACATGTACAATACAAACACACATCTTGGACTTTACTCACTGGAAAGTTCGATAAAAAGTCATTTTCACCCATGTTTAATTTGATTGATTTGGTTGATTAGCTCAAAATTTAGAGATGCTTTGTACTGCAGCAGTTCACTGTTCCTGACAGGTTGCCCCAGCAGCACTGAGGGAGGGTCCCTCACAGGGGATTCATAAAATACACCTTAACCCCTTTTTTAACTTCCATCTGTAATATAGGAACTTTAAACTACATTTAGACTTAGACAACTTAGACTTAGACAAACTTCATTAATCCACAAGGGACATTATTTGGACACAGCTCAAACATCACAATATAATAACAAAGAGTAAAAAAACATGAACAGTAAAAACAGATTCTAAATAAGTTGCAAAAAAAGATATCAAGAGACTGGTGTCAATAATGCATACATGTATATATTCCATCTATACACAAGAGGTCATAAGGAAAACAGTGTAAAAATGATAAGATAACTGACAGGACATAGGGTTATCTGTTACATAAGGGTGAGTTGTTGTACAGTTGTATTGAGTACAGTATGAATATATTTGTAGGGCTCACATTGCTTGTTTTGGTCTTTTTTTTTGGTCATTTGTTGCTCTTTGAAAACCTGACACACCCAGGCCAACAATCCAGTACTGCCCCCTGGCTTCTTTATCACCTTATGTACATGCACAAGGATCTCTGAGTGCACTAAACAGTCATATTCAAATCAACTTTGGCCCAAAACCTGTCAGACCACTATTGTCCGAGAGTACAGACAAAGATCTGAATACCTGAAGAGCTCACACGTGATGTGGCCACTGAGACCAGTAAACAGAAGCAGAGTAACCAGGCTGTCACCACATCACCCGGACCTAAGCACCATAAGTGTGACCAGTGTGGGAAGGCATTCATCACATCTGAGTGCCTGAAAAAACACATGCTTGTGCATTCTGATGAGCGGCCATACAGCTGTGACGAGTGTAGAAAAAGCTTCAAATAGATGAACACCCTTCGTCAACACAAGAGCATCCACACTGGAGACAAGCCCCACCTGTGTGCCCAGTGTGGGATGACCTTCAGACTTCTGCAGTCGCTCAGTACTCACCAGCTAGATCACAGCAAAGAGCGACCATTCAAGTGTGACCAGTGTGATAAGGCTTTTAAAACCTCTGCACACCTCTCTGCACATGTCCAAATCCACCCGGGAGACAAGCCGTATTTCTGTGGTGTGTGTGGTAAGGCTTTTTTAAATTCGGGTAAGTTAAATAAACACATGATCTTACGCACAGAAAAAAGATACAGCTGTGAGACATGTGGGAAGACATACAGTGCCAAAAACACGCTTGTGTGGCATAGGAGAATTCACACTGGAGTTAAGCTATATTCATGTGACAAGTGTGGGAAAGCTTTCATCATTTCTGCAAGTCTGAAACAACGCATTCTGATGAGCGACCGCACAGCTGTGATGAGTGTGGTAAAAGCTTCAAATTGGTACAGGACCTGCGTACACACAAGAGAATCCACACTGGA
Organism: Scartelaos histophorus; assembly: GCA_000787155.1. NCBI lineage: Eukaryota > Metazoa > Chordata > Actinopteri > Gobiiformes > Gobiidae > Scartelaos > Scartelaos histophorus. The sequence goes on along the minus strand of JACN01104295.1, from coordinate 15,278 downwards.
GAGAAGCCATATCAATGTGTACAGTGTGGGATGAGCTTTAGACTTGCGGGGGTGCTTAAAAAACACAAGATTGTTCACATCGAAGAGTGGCCATTCAAGTGTGACCAGTGTGATAAGGTTTTTAAAACCTTTAAATACCTCTATACTCAAACCTTTAAATACCTCTCTACTCATGCCCAAATCCACTCGGGAGACAAGAATTATATCTGCAGTGTGTGTAGCAAGGCCTCTTCACTCTCAGGTACCTTATATCAACACATGGTCAAACACAAACTACAGGCTATTTCTGAGGCCACCACTTTGTTGAAACAGCAGACAAATTGTGTATCACCAGGACACCCATCACATAAAGGGCATGAATCACTTGACTAAGAATCTCTCCATAGCCTTGCACCAAAGTACATGATGTGGCATGTTAGTGCCATATGAACCATCTGCACTCTGAAGACCTCAGAGACTGACGTTTTGCTGGCGCCCAAAGTCAAGACTAAAAATGAGGAGTCAGTGTTTCAGATTCATGCAGCTAAACCCTGGAACAGTCTCTCTGAACATGTGAGACAAGCCTCTACTTTGACACGGTTTAACAGACTCAAAGCCGTTCTGTTTAGCTGCATTTGATTGAAGGGATTTCAGTTTTCATTTTTCTCTTAATTTTATGATGATCATTTGTTTTGATTTGTTTGTAGTGTGAGTTTAATGTATTTTTCTTATTCTGTTAAGCACCTTGAATTACTTTGTACAAATTATGCTGTACAATCACAGGGGCACATGTCATTATGGAGCCGTGAAATGAAACATGTTGTGGAAAATCTACTTTTATGAGCTTATGTCATAATTACACCTCAAAGTCAAGTAAAGTTCTCTCATTATTTTGGGGGGTCATTATCAAAATCTGTATCACCTGAACACATCATTTCATAACATTGCCTCCTTTAACAGTACTTGAGTTTAAGTGAAGACATCACTAGAATTTCACTGTCATGGCAGCTCCTTCTGCAGGCTGCTTTCAAAAGGTTCTATCTTTAGTCAGATTTTATCTACACACATTGTCAAATCTTTATTTTTTTTTTGTTTCAATTGTACAATGTGTGTAATATTAAAAACAATGTTACATTACTTCTATTTGGTGTCTTCCTTTTTGTTGCCAATTTCTTTGCTTAGAAACTAAAGGTAGATGTGAAATTAACCTGAAGCTATGACATCACAAGGTGAAGCATTCTGAGCTTTGGAGATGTGGACACACTAATAAAGGATTACTCAATCATGTGTGAATGAAATAGAATATGATCCCAGGTATACTTTTGAGGATAAAACATTCTAACATGACTAAAACACAAGAGTCATATGGCATAATATAGCAATAAGGCATCAGTTTTATATAGATTTTATTCTGGACACTCAAAGATGCTTTGGAGAGCATTAAGCATTCACTCCGTTCCTTGGTGGTGGTAAACTACTATTGTTGCCACGGAAGTGAGGCTGCCAGTCCGCACTTCCCCGACCACCATCACTCACACACCACTTTTCTACTGGGCAATGAGGATGGAGTGCCTTGCCTAAGGACACAATTGCAGTTTTTGTGACTGACGCTATACAATATATAGGACCTTTAAGACACTTGCAGTTGGTTCATTAGAGTGATTTATTCAACTTATAGAGACATTTCTTTTAAAAATGCTTGGGGACAGTTTATTAAACAGAATGCTTAAAAGGTTAGTATATGCCAGTGTGTTGTTAGACAATTTATATAAAGTTGAGCTGTAGTAACAACTTAGATATAAACTTATCTGAAAATGTGCACATTCGTGTTTCTTTGTAAATGTGTTGTTTATTTAGTGCAAAAGAACACAATACTGGGCCATAAAAGTACAAACTGCCCCTCAGGGATGGAGAGTCCTAAAACTAGGACTACACAAGAAATAAACCAGAAATAAACCAGGACTAATATCAGTACTAAAACCAAGTCTAAACCAGGGTTTAAACAGGTTTTGAAACAATCTATTCCAGTGCGCAGTATTCTCGTGTACAGATTTTGTCACATGTAAATCCAGTCTGTGGGGTTGGGGATAACTACTTTAAAGGACTTCTCACATTGAACACATGTGGCTGTGACATTGCTGGTGATTTCTGAGTGATTTCTTGATGCTAAATTTCTTCCCACACTGATCACACTCGAAAGGTTTAACTCCAGTGTGGATTCTCATATGGCCCCTGAGTGTGCTTCTGTCATTAAATGTCTTCCCACACTCCTCACAGGTGTATTTGTTGTGTTGTGTGTGGATATTCTGGTGGCGTTTCAAAGTGCTGCTCTGAGAGAAGCTCTTCCCACACTGGTCACATTTGTAGGAGGTCTCCTCCCTTGTGTGGGTCCATCTGTGCATTGACAGGTCCCGTGGAGTATTAAAAATCTTCAGACAGAAGTCACAGGTGAACAGTTTGTCTCTTGTGTGGGTTTGGTAGTGAACTGTGAGGTGCTGCGATTGCTTATAAGATTTATCACACTGGTCACACTTGTACGGTTTCTCGTCTTTGTGCAGGCGTTTGTGATCGGTCATTAACTTCTTATTTCTGAAACCCTTCCCACAAAGGTCACACTCAAAGGGCTTCAGTCCACTGTGGATGCTCTCGTGTTCATTTAAACCAGATAGAGTTTTGAAGGTTTTCTCACACTGGTCACAGCTATAAGGTCTCTCACCAGTGTGGATCCTCATGTGTATTTTGAGTGAATGTGCTGTAGTCACACACTTTCCACACTGGTCACACTCATAGCACTTAGGTCTAGCTGACATGGAGACTTTTGGGTCATGCTGTTCCTGAATAAAAGATGGATCCTGGAGTGGTCCAAAGCAGTGCTCTGGGGTAGCAGACATGATGATGGTTCTGGAGACTGGCTTATCTCTGCAGAAAGAAAAAGTGGAGCAGTTAAAATGTTATATGTTAAAATAGATATAATGAAATAACATTTTATGGACACAGTTGTCTTGACTCTTTCTCCCATCTGTTAAAACATTTTGTTCAAACCAACTGAGGAAAAATAAAGATTATATTTGTTAACTTACTCATTAGTAAATACACACACATACACTTCCCATGCTGTCACTGCCTAACTTTGGTGATCTTGGGAATTATTTTTGTATGTTCTTATACAAAATTGACAACTGGGTCAACAACTTTTATTGATGTTGGAATGCATTCTACCTAAAATAAGCTGTCTATGTCTTTAAAGCTCAACGTGCACAGTTACACCTTGTGATGTCATCAAGTGGTAGTTTTTACAATTTATTTTACAATTCACTAGAATAAGTAATTCCCTAAGTTGTTCCCATTTATTTATTTAATTATTTTTGTTCTCTTGAGATTGCAACAGAAAGTCTACACTGTCTTCTGGTGTATAGAGAAATAACAATAGCTGTAACTTCAAAGATTGGCAATTCCAAGGTACAGTTTAAAACACAGTGTAACACTTCATATATTACCACATGACATCACAAGGTCACAAGCTTTCTGTTGGAGAGTAGAACTCAACCTAAATATGCCGGGTTTGTGCAATATGTGATATGTTTGTGATGAAGAACCAACATTATGAAAAACAAACAATTGCACAATACAAGCCTTTAAATGTAAATATCAACGATATTTAAATTGTACTATAGTGGACAGAACACATAACCTAACTCATACATACATTATACTCACATTTTAAAGTGAGTCTAATGAAAAAGGTGCCAGATCAGGTGATGCAGACTCCACACAGCAGAGCAGCTGCACTGGCCCCAGAGCTGTGACAGGAGCCACTGCACAGATCTAACCCTCCTGCACCAGCACTGAGCTTCTCGGCTCTGACATCCAGGAGTGCACCCCAAACTTTCTTCTCGGCTCTGACATCCAGGAGTGCACTGCCCAAACTTTACACCTTGACTTAACTCATTCATTCACCTCAGCTACATTGAGCAGAACCATCTTGTTTCTGTTTGGTAGCAGGGCAAGGCTATCAGGAGGCTATCGCTAAGTAGCGCGCATAAGTAAGAAAATAAAGAGAGAACTGAGCGTCTTTCCAGTCCGTGTCAAACACGGCGGTATAAGCACATAAGGGTTGGTATTAGAAAGTCCAAGCGGTTTACTTACGTGGTTTGTAGGAGTGGAGACAGCTCCGGTAAACTGTGTGCTAGCATCTGTGCTACAGACGAGGCTCCTGCTGCTGTGTGCATGAGAGGGGGGGAGGGGCCTCCCACAGGGACACGCCCCCTGCACATCCACTGCTTATAACACACACTTGTCTGTTCACATACATACACACACACACACACACACACACACACACACACACACACACGCCTCGGTCTGTTTTAGGGGTTTTCAAATTGGGTGAATGTGAGCGCCCCCACCCTCTCCAAAATTGAAGTGAATGCATCTTTTGTGTTCCTGGTAATGATGAGTTTCTGTGCTGTAGGCCTGCATTATGCCACCAATTTAACATCACTTTAGATAGTTTTTCCAAGTTTGAAGATTATAGAGCACAAGAGGAGTCGACATTGCTGTAAACAACATCACAACAAAGAGTCGCATCGCTGTTGGCCCCTCTTGTGGTTAGCTGTAGATCAGATTCCTTTATTTTTCCATTTTTTGAGTATAAAGATTCTTCAAACATGCATGAATCAATCTGAATACAACTTGAAATGGTAAATGAGAAGATAAAACACCTATAACTAAACTAAACATTGGTTTTGCAGAATAGGTGTGTTTTAATACCTCTTTGCTCGGGGCAGTTGCAGACCTTGTTACATCATGGTTGAAACACTGTTCTTGACAAGTGCTCTTGTTCCCTCAGATATACTGGTGGACGTTGTGGGGGTCCTGGCCTGCTACAGCATCACAGTGAAAGAAGTGAAGCTCCTGTTAGGCACCCTGCAGACAGAGGGGGCGCTGTGGGTAAGTGCGGCCCTTACACTGGAGCTTACGTCTGTCTCTCACAGGAATGATTTTTGCTTTGTAATATGAACATCAAAATCGAATAGTAATAATAATTGAATAAGTATTTTCATAGGACTCAAAAGGACCGTTACACTCATTGCTGAACGATCTTCCCCAAATAATAGGACACAAATATATGAAACAGCACATGTCCCATTGTGTGCTGAACATGAGGCTTAAATGCAGAAGTGGACCCAATGTGGACTGTTCTGCATCTAAACACTGTGTAAAGACTGTTTATAGACTATTAACACCAGCCAAATACTGTAGATCTACATTTTAGTAGAGATCAACCATTATTTTTTTCATGCCTATGCAAATATGACGAGCCTCAACATTTGTGGATCACAAGTTTGGATATTTCAGTAAATCTTCCATCCTATGATAACATCAAACCCAAAAAACTTTAACGCAATTTACTGTGAGCCATGTATTGATACAGTGGATGCAATCAACATTCCCAGGATGTGTGATGCTAACTGGAGGCCCTACTCTGCCTGAAGCTCTGTTAAAATTAACGTTAGGTTTAAGTCTAACACAATTTGACATAAAGAACGGGCTTAGTTGGAACAGTGAACTGCAGGTGTTAAATAGCATTACAGTCACAAGTTAGCTTAGCCAGGCATATATATGAAACAGCACATGTCCCATTGTGTGCTGAACATGAGGCTTAAATGCAGAAGTGGACCTAATGTGGACATTGTTCTGCATCTAAACACTGTGTATAGACTATTAACACCAGCCAAATACTGTAGATCTACATTTTAGTAGAGATCAACCATTATTTTTTTCATGCCTATGCAAATATGACGAGCCTCAACATTTGTGGATCACAAGTTTGGATATTTCAGTAAATCTTCCATCCTATGATAACATCAAACCCAAAAAACTTTAACGCAATTTACTGTGAGCCATGTATTGATACAGTGGATGCAATCAACATTCCCAGGATGTGTGATGCTAACTGGAGGCCCTACTCTGCCTGAAGCTCTGTTACAATTAACGTTAGGTTTAAGTCTAACACAATTTGACATAAAGAACGGGCTTAGTTGGACCAGTGAACTGCAGGTGTTAAATAGCATCATAGTCACAAGTTAGTTAGTGTTATTCAACAGTTTTTCTCACCTTTTTGTGTAAAATCAAACACGTAAACATGACCATGAAAGCTCGTATTGATCACAGGCTTCTGAAAATGTGTTGTTTAAATCCATTTTGTATTAGTATTGTATATGTATTGTTTTCTTATCTTAAAACCTTTTTGACAGTGTTTGCTAATGTGTGCATTGTGTCTCCATGGAAATGGCTGAACATTCTATAGAAGAGATTCTTTGCTAATGTGTGCATTGTGTCATAAAGAGATTTATGCAGAACACCCCCAGTATGATGTCACTCCAAATGATCTCTATTGTGACGTTGTTTTGGTTGTGTTCCTGTGCAGCCCAGACATGCAGTGAAGGTTCTGTCCGTCCTCAAACAGACGGCCCACAGACACAGTCCTGACGCCTTCTTCAACTTCCCCGGATGCAGCACTGCCGTAAGAACTCACAACAACATCAGTCACATACACTATGGCAATATGATGTAGTTTTCTGTCCAGTCGTCTCTCTTGGGGTTCCCCGCTGATGTGAACTTTGTGAGAAGATGAAATCAAGACTCTGCTTGTATAAAAATACTATAACAAAGAACAGAGTATAAGCCAATTACAGGCAGAAGTCTGGGAGAGACCAGAGCCAATGCGAAATCCCCCGTACTAAAGGATTTGTCATGTATTTATAAGTCTCCTATAGGCACGTCCCTCCAGAAATCTGAGCTCAACATTTCCTTGTCCAAAGGCATATGTGCAGTTTAACTGCTCTAAAGGCTCATTACAGAACTGTAAAGTATAGTTCTGTATCAGTATATTTGTTAAATCACTACCTCTGCAATGATAATATTAAACACATCAGTTTTAACCTCCAAACAGTGAGTATATCAAAAGTACTGCATAAACACATTTCCTTCTACCAAAAAAATGATTGCGCTGTCACAAAATCATCTTATAAAAATATATAAAAATACAATATAATATACAATATAAAAACTACAAAATGCCAACAAATCTTTTAAATGCCATGACATCAGAACTTTTTAAATTTATTGCTAAAAATTAGCAACACACTGGAGTTTCAGTTGTTAGTTATTTTGCTTTCTGATTACAAATGAATATCTGAACTTTACAAAGACGTGTGGTGTAGTATGTAAAAACACATCTGATTTATCTGTAAATCTGTAAATCAAATGAAAACAAATGATACCGATATATGACCTGACAAAGACCACATGAGATTCACTCGTACCATATGTGAACGTGTGTGTCCAGGCTGTAGCTTTACCTCCCATCGCCCACTGGCCTCACCAGAGCGGCTTCACCTTCAGCTGCTGGTTCAGACTGGACCCTCTGGACAGGAGCCGGGACCAGGACAAACCCTATCTGTACTGGTGAGTCACAGCCATCTGCTGCAGGCACACTACGCTCACCGTATTACAGTTTGATTTGATTTCAGTACAAAAGAAAGGTAGATTTAAACCACAAAACTATTCTAAACTGTTATTGCATTTTATTTCATTTTATTTCGGGCAACAGAAACAAGAAAAACAACAAAAAGGAGTAGGAAGAAGAGTGAGTCATAGACGTTATTAAGTCAACCCTCTACATCTCAGATCCTAAAGCCATTCCCTTATATAAACTTATATAGCCTCATATAGCCAAAGAATAACCAACATTTCTCAGTAATGCAAAGGAAAAGTCCCCACAATAAAACTTGACCAAAAAAATTATTGTTCCATCTGTTATATATTAAAGTAAGTATTATAGAAATTATCATGTGATCTTATACTAGCTCTGAAAAGACAAAAAGAAGCTCAAGATCATTCTGAAACTGTACAGGTCCATCTTGTTCCTGCTGTCTGACTTGTGTTAGTATCGATCTAGTTTCGATAGTTTCGATATATTGCAATATTGACCTAGAACAGCTTAATAATAGAAACAGAACCACTGACTTCCTCTTCAAAACTGCAGAACTGATTTTCAGACGTGAAATTCCCTCACGACGAAGTATGACCTGCTTAAAATATTTGGTTTTGTCCTCAATTTTCACCTATCCCCTCTTCCCACCCACAATTTTCACAAACACATGTCTTTATTTTTGTGTCTTTTATTATTATACATTTTTTTATTTAAATTGATGGCGGTTATTTTAGTTTGACTGTGGCGTTGGTGGAATCAGTGGCCAAAGTTGCATCTATTAAACTGACAATCCGTACGTCATCCACGTCAGCCGTGTGGTGCATAAACACTGACTTACCCCCAACAGCCCCGTGAGCCGAGGTCTTGCCCGGTTTTGGTGCTGATGAAAGTAGTTCCGGCAAGTTGGCTGGGGTCACGAAAATAAAGCACTTTTCTTCTCAAAACAATATGTGTTCAAAAGAGTGACACATTTGCATCACAAAACAGACAAGTCAGACCTCATAATCGCTTGGTGCTATTTTTTCTCCGTTGGTATCACTGTGCAGCTGCCAGGTGAAGCCGCTCCTGTTTCACTGTGTTTACGATGTGGAAAGTTAACGGCAACATGTCTGACTATGACATTGATAACTTAGACAAGCTTATATACTTATCGCTCTCTCACGTTAGCTTTCTTGTGTTGCGATGTCATTGATCTGAGCACGTAAACTCTGCCAAACAACTGAAAAAGTGTTGGATTCGTGCGCCGCTCTCAGGTTGCAGCAGATCACGAACGGAGAGAAAATAGAGCCAAGCGATTATGAGGCCTGACTTTTTCTTCGACAAAGCTGTCACTCTTTTGAACACACATTGTTTTGAGAAGAAAAACGCTTTATTTTCGCGACTCCAGCCAACTTGCCGGAACTACTTTCATCAGCACCAAAACCGGGCAAGAACTCGTCTCACGGGGCTGTCGGGGGTAAGTCAGTGTTTATGCACCACACTGATGACGGGGACGACGTACAGATTCATGTCAAAAAACCCAAACTATCCCTTTAAAGCTCAAGATGGTACAACCCCCAATAAAAAGGAATCAAGTAGTCAAAGTAAAAATAAGGTGGTGTGAGTGGAAAACAACATTATAACACAGATCAGAAAATAAAAATGTAAATCAATGTATGTTTTTTAGTCATTCGTGTTTGCAGACGACAGTGAGAGCGAGCGATTATATCCAGCGCTCGGTTCATATTGTCGTACATATTTGCAGACCGGGCCGTAGCTGTTGTGTTGAGCGCCCCCTGCTGCGCTCCTGTGTAATGAGGCAGCGTCAGACCAAACTAAAGGAAGCTCCGGCTGTGAGAGCGTCAGACACTCACCATCACACCATCACGCTCACCACAGGGACGGAGCACGCACTTAAAGGGGCCCAGCGGGGAGCCACAATATCACAACGAATGGGATTTTCAATTACCATTTCTACTGGACAATAAGTTAGACGCTAATGTCAGACAATTACCTTAAAACAGAATCGGAAACTGTGTGATTTATATTGTGTCAAAGCAAAAGGAGGATTGCGCACACTTACGGGGAATATGTAAAGCTTTTTTTTAACTACAATGTTGTTTCCTCATCAAAAACACAAAATACTCCACTGTTTTTTTAAACTCCATACACCTTCACTGGAATCATTTGGATAATTTCAGCCTCCTGGATTTGCCTGACTTTGGAGTTACATTGTTTTCATCATCTCCCTTCTCTTTGCACCAGGAGATATTATGGCAATCTTAACTGAACGAAGGATGAAGCAAAAGTATTTTTAGAAAGGGCAGCCCGGCACCTCTCGGCTGGAAATGTTCTGCACTCAAAATGGCTCAGAAAGGCGCTTGTTTAGTGAGAATCTGGTTTGGTTTTAGTCTTGTCACTCTAAGGAATAGACTTGATACTCAATACAGATTCTGATACAACGCTGATAATAAAAAACATGCTTTTTTTTAGACAATAGTACTGATTTTTAACATTAAATCACTGCACTTCTTTTATATTCCCATGTCCTGCCTTATATCTGTGTAATCCCTCAGTTGTCCACTTATTCTGTTATAGCGCAAGATCATTCTATAGCTATTCAGAAAAGGTCTATTTCTGTCCTGTGAATGTGACTTTTTTAGTATCAGTACCTGCTCAAACGAGTGTCTAGTTGCGATACTAGTTTTAGTATCGATTAGCATCTGATTTTTGATACTTTTGACAACTTGAATTGGCTATGACCCATACTCCCTGCTTCATGGTTCTGTAAAATACCCTAAAATATCAAATAATAGCCTCGTTTATATAAAAAGTTTCAAAAGGAGCGCTTCCTGGACCTCCAGAGGATAATACACAGTAGAAAAAAGTAGAAAAAACACAGTGGTGCTCTTTGGGGAAGGGAAGTCAGTTTAAAGATGCAAAAAATCCAAGGCACTCACCGTTTAAAATAAAATGCCTTTATTAATTTACGGCATCTTTAAAATAGCCTCGTTTATTTGTTTCAGTCACTTAACAGACCGGGCATTTATTTGAACTGAAGTCAAACTGCTCCTGTAGGCTGTAAACGTCAGGCTTTCAATGGCGTCGCTGCACTAATATATGATATTTTGGTTAAATAAAGCACAAAAAACGGGAAATGGGAGTTTGAGTTCCTCCTCGGCAGCACCGGATTTATCAAAATATACACTTGGACCCGACGGTTAATTGAAATGCGGCTATTATTTGGTATTTTACTGTATATGAGTCTCATTTATTTCATACAGTGAGTGTTTGAGAGCCGAACCGAGGAGCTGTTGTATTGAAGCAGCCTCTCGTGTGTCTCTCATGGTGATTACTGCGGAAATCAATACGACCAAAATGCTTTCGACTTGTGCCACGCTTGGTCTGGTAGTTTAAAGGGGCTTTAGAGGAAATATAGCACAAAGGATTGGGAAATATCCAGACAAAAACATGCTTTTTTGGCAGTGGAGCGGCTGAGGATTCCCATAGAAACTAACAGCGTGGGCCACAATGAACAAACTTTATAGAGTTTCAGAGATTGCGGATGATTGTTGCACCGGGATGTAACATTATCAAAGAAAGAAGAAAGCCCGAGCCGTTTACCGGATTTACAAAACTCCAGATTGACAGTAGAAGTGGATTTGTGCAGCTAAACGGGCTAAACACTGTTCATATGTTAATTGACTGCTTAGAAATGTGGATTGTAGAAAATAAAATCACAAAACTGAAGTTAAATCAGTATTTTTTGTGTGTTTGTGTAGCTACAACGTCTGCACATTAGTCAGAGTGTCATATTTTCACTATTTTATCGATTTCACATCATTTAAACTGTCAGTATCGGTAAACGTCATATGCACAGGACTTGATAATAAAGTCTATTTTTCACAAACATCTCGAGGGACCTTTTTTGGCGATAAGCAGCTGACAGCACTACCCCAAAGTTACAAGTCAGATCTGCGAAAAATAGAAACACCAGTATTGGGGAACTATTCCAACAAACAACAAAAAAACATAGAAACGGGCAATTGGCGTCACCATTACTAGGAAAGTTCCATAGTGTATGTTTAAAAATCCACATATTTAGAGCAAATTTTCCTTCCAAGAAATCGATTATCACTGCACTGTCATATCATTGAGGTACCCCGTCTTTAAAGGTGATGGTTCTATTCTGTCTGTACGCCTTCCTGTCCTGAACAATACACTGGGCTGTGGGCTTTATGTGGTCTGACAAAGAGGTGCACTTGTTTCCCATTACGAGCACGCCAGGCTGAGGATGACAGAGCACCGCAGCCTTTGGGAGCGCAGGGCGAGAATGGTGACATCGGTTTGAAGAATGGGGCAAACGTAACAGTCTATAGGAGATGCTTTGTACAGATGAGAGCCCATTCACTCTTTATCTGCTGATGTTAGCTTTGTTATATGTATCTTTTATCTGTAAAGTCGGGAGGATCAGAGGCCGGAGGAAAGTGTCTGCAGGCACCGTTTTTTATCTCACATCAGACAGTGTTAGAAGATGTTGCTGCTCACACTTTATTGAGAACTCCCAAACTGATCTTAGATTTGGCTTGTTTTGGAAAAGTGTTGACGTGAACGTTTAAACTGGTTTAGTCTCAGCTTATTTATTTAATATCTTTATCCTCATATTCACATATTCTGCTAATTGAAAACCTGTTTGCCTTTATAATTATCTAAAGTTCAGAATGAAAATGGCCTTTGCTCTGCACCTCAAAACATGGAGTAAAGGCAAAAACAAAGTCTTTCTAAACATTACATCAAATTCAATATTTTTGTGATTTTCAATCATAAGCCATGTGATCCTGCTTTTTCATTCATTTCATTCACTGTGGTTAAGGTATTGTCCCCATAGATTTGACCTCTGCATTTGACCCAACCTCCAATGCCTCTGGGGCAGTCAGTCTGGAGCAGTTCCCACAAACCCATCTCCAGATTTTGAGCTTGGCTTGGTCAGGACTAAAGATCTCTGTGCAGACTCAGACTCAGACTCAGTGTTGTAAACTACAAATATGCATTTTTCTGAGTACAGAATGGTTTGTGTATGTATTTATAAATCATATTTTTATGGCTGTGTTTGCAGCTTCCGCACCAGTAAAGGCGTGGGCTACTCCGCACACTTCATGGGAAAGAATCTGATTGTGACGTCGCTCAAGTCCAAAGGAAAAGGCTTCCAGCACTGTGTCAAGTACGACTTCCAGCCCAGGAAGGTATGGACGACGTTTGAATAACTGTGTGTCAAATGTTTTGGCATGTCAGAGTCATCAAACTACACGAGTTTGTCAAATACGTGATTTATCATTGTGATGCGCAGTGTTGTAAATACATTGTAAATACAGTCGTGCATGTGTTGCTTCTCACTTCACCATGTACTGTTCTATTCCCATATCCAGTGCCGGTTTTGTGGTTGGATCAATAAAGCAGCTTCTCTGAATGTCAAGTGTAACTCTGCACTGTGAGCTTTCCTGCCCCTCTCCTGTCTGCTGCTCACTATGTCAGGGGGTTCACTCCAGGCCTTATTCTGCTTTATTGCACTTTTACTCTAGCAGAACCTTCTCATTTTCACAACTTAAAAACTATTTGGTTATGATCTAATATGCAGCATATTGCAGACCCTAACCCCCCGTGTGTGCTCCTCAGTGGTACATGGTGAGTGTGGCTCACGTGTACAGTCGCTGGAGGAACAGTGAGCTCCGCTGTTATGTGGACGGGCAGCTGGTGTCCTATGGAGACATGTCCTGGCACGTCAACACCAGCCACGTGAGTAAAACACACATGATTCAGAACCATCGAGATCATGTTTATGGTAACAACCATCATTTATTCACAATCAACAAACAAAACTGAACTGAAAGCAAAAGTACTCTGAAGATGAAGTCACGTAGTTTTGTGTGTGTGTTGAGCTTCTCTAGTTAATTATCCAATCAGAATGCAAAATGAGCTCCTCACTTCTGCTAGATTCACCAATGATGCAATGATCCAGTAGTGTATCCTCAGTATGTCAGTATGACGCCTCATGACATACCAGGCTAACCCAGGTTCACTTGTGTATATATTATTTTATAGTTATAGTTATAGTGTATATATCATGTGTATATCATTATAGGAGTGCATGTTGCAGTTTTTATCTGTAGCATATCAGAAAACAAATACTCTTACTGTGCTCTTTGCATTTTGTTGTATTCCACAATATTGATTATGGAAAGATTTAGGCCACCACATTCCAAAACTATATTATTTTAAAACATATATGGTTTTAAGATACATTTTCATGGTTGCCTTAAGGACATATGTTATGCAAGATTCAACTTTTAAGAACTTTTAACAACTGCATTTTGTTCACTGCATTCAAAACTCTGAAAAGTCCTGTTTCCCCCTTTCCCTCCTATAGGCCGACTCCATAAAGATGACACCCGGAGCATTCACCGGTGTCATGTAGGGCACTCACTGCTCACTGTGTGTCCCTGTCCATAGGGGGCGCTGTCAACTTCGACAGAGCTCCACTTTGTCACTGCAGTTTCCAACCACGTGTTGATTTAGAATGTACAGTAGACTGAGATTTAAAATGTCAAAAAATAGAATCATGATCATCAATAACGACTATACATCAGACAAAATCTGTCACACAATGTGTCTTCTTTAAGTTAATGAAAATCTTTCATACGAGTCCCCACTCCACCTGCAGACTGAGTGTAAATGAGATGAGCCCTGTAGACTGAGGCCTGTGTGATCCACATTACATTTGCACTGAATAATATTTGTCAGATCCTCCACAGGGATGAGCTGTGATGTAGCACCGCCGCAGACAGAAGGGGCTCTGTCACCACCCTCTGTAGGCACATATTTCTGCTGAAGAAATTACAAAAGTATATTGCATATTGTATGACAGCTTTGTGGGTATTTTTATACTTGTGAGGTTTGCCAATAAATATTCTGGGCATTTTTTCTTGTTTTTGCAAACTTCCCAAACTTTTGATTACACTTGTTGTATTATTAAGGTGAATTACCATATTTATGTTAGTTTTATTATGCAGTTCTTTTATAAAAATAGATAAAAAGCACTGAATAACTTTTATTCATGCAAACCTAGCTTAGCTTACTTCTCATTTCTTCTGTTGTGTATTTAAGCTCTTATAGTGCCACTTAAGTTTAAAGTGATAGTTTAAAGTTTCTGCAAGTGGAAAATCAACTGCATGACATACATTTTATAGTATAGTGTGGAATATTATTGTCCATTGAACAACACTTACATGGAGTCAGGTTTATGGAGATGCAAGTTCAGAGTAAGGACACAAGTTTTTTGTTTTTCAGTGCAGTAAAAACAAAACAAAACCTTTTAGTCATTTTTTGGGGAGGCAAAAACTGAATAAGCGAAGAACCTGAGGTGACTGACTAAATGAGTGAAAATCTACAGCCATAATGTCATGTTTTTTAGCCTGTCTGAACTGAATGAATGAACTGTCTGCTCTTTTTGTAGAACTTTGATAAGTGCTTCTTGGGATCTTCGGACTCCGCGGACAGCAGCAGAGTGTTTTGTGGACAGATGGGAGCGGTCTATGTGTTTAGTGAAGCTCTCAACCCCGCACAGATATTTGCTATTCATCAGCTCGGACCCTGTTATAAGGTGGGTGCTCACTGCCATTATGTACAGAGGCAATCTAGTGTGGAATGAATGGACTAAAGCTACAGCAGTGAGGATTCTGAGCCTGTTTTTGAACCCAATCTTCTATTCTTTCCTTAAAATGTGCTAAGTATTGTGCAAAATTGACTTTCTGGAGCTTTTTACCAT
>KN504275.1:8077-34624 GCA_000787155.1 Scartelaos histophorus | reverse complement strand
GTGTGTGCGTGTGCGTGTGTGTGTGTGTGTGTGTGTGTGTGTGTGTGTGTGTGTGTGTGTGTGTGTGTGTGTGTGTGTGTGTGCGTGCGTGCGTGCGTGCGTGCGTGCGTGTGTGTGTGTGTGTAGGTGTGTGTGTGTGTGTGTGTGTGTGTGTGTGTGTGTGCGAGTGCGTGTGTGGACTCTGTGGGCTGACTCAGGCCTAGCTCCAGATGGCCTGACAGACAGTACACGTTACGAGTACACAAACCTCCTGGAGCCACCCAAACATGAGACCAAAGAGGATCGAGCCTAAGGAAGATGATATTTTTTCCTCCTTCCTCCCTCCTGTCTTTTGTCATCATCTCCAGCCAATCCCAGCATTCTACCTTTCCTCAGTCCTTCATCCTGTGGTTTCTTTAGATCCTCAGCCTCTTCAGCTTCTCCAAATTTCTGCTTCCTACTTACTTTTCATCACTACATTTTTTATAAAGTCCCATATTACGAAAATTTACTTTTGAGAGCTTTAAGCCGTGTTATAATGTTGTTAAATCATCAAAAACAGACCTGGAATTGTGTTTCGTTTCATTCACACGTTAGAATAAATCTTTATTCTTAGTTTATACATCTTCAAAGCTCCAAATGCTCTTCCACCTTTTCACAGTAACAGCTCCTTTTTACATTTAGTTCAGTAGAGACTGGCAATTCCAGTATTCAAATAATTCTAGTGAAGGTGTATAGAACTTAAAAACACAGTGAGGCGCTTTCTGTATTACCATGTGACAAGGTGGAGTCTTATTTACTGTTTGAGAGAAGAACTCAGCCTCAGTCTGCAGGGTTTGTGTTTTAAACATGTATTAATAAAACAAAACACAACTCAGGGTATGATGTTAATGAGCAGACAACATTATAACCTCAGAATCACAAAACAGTGTAAAATGGGCCTTTAAATACCTGACGTTGTCTTACTACCAAAGATTATCTGATCAATAAACTATTCTTCACACCTCAGTTCTGTTTAAGGTGGTTACTGGTTGAAAATGTACTACTATAAGTAGTACATAGTACTACTATAAGTAGTACATAGTACTACTATAAGTAGTACATAGTACTACTATAAGTAGTACATAGTACTACTATAAGTAGTACATAGTACTACTATTAAGTTTGTTCTTCTGTTTATCGGTTGCATGTCTGTAACAAAAATAATTTCTCTTTGGGGTGAATGAACGTAATTCACATTTAATTGCTCTGTTTTGGAGACACACTGTTAATGAATTTCATATTTCTAGATCAAACTATCGGCAGAACATATCAAAAAGTCAACAATATTGTCATTATTTCAGAACATTTAAGAACCATAGTGTTAAACGTCTCCTTGCTTTTCACAGGTCTTGGCCAGTCTGCGGACAGTCCGGAGTAACTTTGCTGTCATCACTGGACAGCAGGACCGCACAGCCAGCAAGTAGGGCTCATGCAGAGGGTCACTGACAGAATAATATATAAAGCTGAGATGCATGAATAAGGCTGATTGTGTTTTTGTCTGGACAGAACAAGATCCTCAGGGAGTAACCCACCGTCCATGTGCAAGACCAGCCTCGCAGGTCAGAACTCTGCATAAAAAAGACCTCAAGACAACAGTAGTGTTCAATAAATAATAATATCATTTTTCGTGATAAAAGAGTAGACAATAATTGTTCATGGGACATTTTTAAATAATCGTGACAATCGCCAACAAAGAAAATTAACTTTATGTCAGCAGAATGTGCAGAACAAAGCTGCTTATCCATGATGTTGCCTTCAAGATCACTGTTGTTTTTACTTATGAGTCAATGACATGACATCTGTTCAGTTGCAATTTTTTTCAGTTAAAAAGGTTCTAATTTCATAATAATTACCCACATAGCTGTAGCACCTTTGACCTCCATGGAACCAAAATAATTTTTTTACAAATCCTGAGTTATTCTGCATGTTTTTGTACCTCAAGTGTTCAAATGTTGTGCAACCGTCCGCCCTTAACTGATGATTTTTAAGCTCTTATCAAATTTATTTGATAAGAGCATGAAATTTCAGCTTTCTTCAACTAATATTTCCCCCATAATATACAAGCAAATATTGTCCCAGCTTGTCTATTTTTTAAAATCTCATGTTTTCATGTTTTCAAATATCAATATCACGTTCATATTACTCAGAACGATCACATGAACATGAACATGACATTTTTAAAGGTTGTTGCCAATTCATGTTCACTAAACACTAAAAACGAAATAAAAAAAACACAAAAAACACAAAAAATGCTTCATATAAATGTCAAACATAGATTTATGACATTGTAAATATTTTAAAAAAGTTCAACAGAAACTACATTTTAAAATTTGCCTGTCATTGACCCTTATAACAAAGTACGATACTACAACAGTTTAAACATGAAACCTGTTCGTAATATTAAAATCTGAATTATTCATATCCATATAATTGTCAGCAACGTTGATAATTATTATGATATAATTGTTAATTGTAATTTGGTTATGATAATTGTGACACCAAATGTTAGTATTGTCCCACTCCTAGTCACGATACTAACATTTTAAACTTGATAATAAGGAGGAGACTGAAGAGTGATTCCAATGACTAAAAATAAAAACTTTTATTTAGACAATAGTATGCTGTTTTCAACGTTAAGTGGTATCACTTAGTTTTAGTCTGTGTGCTCTTATACTATGTGCTCAAGATCATTCAGGAAAGCTTAATTTCTATCCCGTGAATGTGACTTTTTTAGTATCGATACTAAAGACTGACTGTGGGTTTTTCCATGACTGATGCCGATACAGATTGCTTAGAATTGCATCAAACCAATGGCTGATAAGATCTGCCAATATTTTTTGGTCGATGTGTACTGCTGATTTGAATTCTTATTTAAATTTACCACACACTCACCCACATTACTTCTTTCTACAACAAACCTAAAGCAGAGTTGTGTAGTCAAGTTTTCAGCACTTATCCTTTTGGACTAAAGTGGAAATATAAAGCTTTGTGTGTATTTTTAGCCAGCTTTTTGACCAAAACAAAAAAGGACTGTGCTGGAGATTTAAGGATAGCAAATACATTAAAAAGTGGAAAAATCAGCCTGACAGATTGACCATCCCATCTATGTTTTGATGCTAGTTTACCTGTATTAGACTTGTTATAACATTTAGTCTGATTGGTGTATCATTGCTCTTCTGTGTCCAGAGGAGCCTCACCAGCAGTTGGCCATAGAGACCCTGGACGAGCTGGACTGGTGTCTGGAGCAGCTGGAGACGCTAAAGACGCGACACTCCGTCAGTGAAATGGCTTCCACAAAGGTACATCCAAAAGAAACCGTCCCCACACCTGCTCCCACGCACACGGACGCTTTTAGCTCCTCACGCCGCGCCGAAAACAAAGAACCAAATCATCAGCAGGGCTTATTTCTGTGCATAACTTTCACACAAACAAATGAGAGGAATATAAGACACAAAAGTATGAACATGCATGAGGAAATGTGTGACAAGAGATGCATTTGTATGTGACACAGGAAAATAGCAGACCCTCCACCAAAAAAGTTACATAGTGCAGTTTTAATTGTATACTAGCACCTACATTTGTATGTTTAAAGTCAAAGTACTAGCATCATTGTGGATCTTAATTTTTGAAGTATGACTAAATATATTGTTTACATCTTGAAAAATATAGTTAATTTAAACAAATACATCATGTGTCATCTGCCAGCTGCTTGTAACCATAGAAATGTTATTTCTTTGCCTGGAGAGTCCCACAGTCTGGCATTAATTGGGTGGCTTTGAGGTGCAGTAGTCAGCACTCTCACCTCACAGCGAGCAGGTCTTGGGTTCGACTTCTGTGGGCCCATTCTGTGTGGAGTTTGCATGTTCTCCCCGTGCCTGAGGAGGTTTTTTTTCTGGGTGCTACATTTGTACGATCCTGTCTGGACCTGGACTCTCCTGAAAGATCGAGCTCAGCAGGGCTTTCCTGGTTAAGTAAAGTTCAATAATGTCATCAACTGTCATGAATTCCATAAAAAATACAAAGATAATTTATGCACAAGGAAGGCATTTCTCTGACAGTTCAAACATTTATTTAACAAATGCCTCTTTTCCTTGAGAGCTTTAAATCTGATTTAAAATAACTTAATTTGGAATAAAAATGTATTTCGTTTTAAAAAGACTTCTCCGACACTCTTTTGTTCTCCTCCTCAGCTCATAGACATAAAGCATGAGGATAGAATTGTCCACCTGCTGCATTATTATCCTTCTAACTGCGAACAAAGACAAACAGAGATGAGAGAAAAGCCGATAGCAGCTGAAGTGTGTGTTTTAATGTGGAGATTTAATGTACTTTCCATGTAAACCTTCTTCGGAATTATTATTTCCATGTAAAAATATAATTCCAATCTTTTTTATTTGGAATAGCTTTATTTGGAATTAAAAACATCATACAAACGTGGCCAAAATATAGGTTTTTGTGTAATTAATATCTGCTGCCCATGTCCAATCAGTAAAAGTCTAAAGGTCCTATATTATATACGTTGAAGCTTGTGAGATTAACCCGTATTATAATCTAAACAGACCTGCAGTTGTGTTTTGCTTCATTCACATGTGTTTGAGTAATCATCAATAATCAAACCACCTTGTGATGTCATATAAAGGTGGTTTTCAAGTTAACAGCTACTTTTTATATTTTGTTCAGTAGAGATTGACAATTCCAGAGCTGAAATCGTCCAAATGATTCTTGATGATGATGATTTGAAGGTGTATGAGTGTTTTCAGTTTAAGAAAAGAACGTTTTTTTGTGAAGATTTGTGCGTTAAACATGTGTGAATGAAACAAAACTCAGCTCCAGGTCTGTTTGTGATGAAGAAACTACATTAGAACATGGATGAGAACATAGTGTAATATGGACCCATTAAGCCTCTGGGCCCATTCATGCATTTAACCCATCTCTATTCAAGAAGTCCACCACTACACAGCATGAATGGAGCAGTCATGTGCCCGCCCCTCCCCCCCACTCATGTGCAGGGGAATGTGAATGAGAATGTATAGATAAAACGTCTACCAACCAATCCTCCCCACGACCACCCCACCTCCCCTCACATCTCCAGGCTCCTCTGCTCTGTACCACCGGCCCGCCCACTCACAGTACACGTGCCTATAGATGCCGCTGTGATCGCGCTGGTATAGTACTGCGCTCGGATGCTACACACAACCGCACGTGCTCCAGCCAGACCCCCGCCCACCGCCCACTACCACATCAGATGCAGTTTAGTCAATGAAGGAAACTTTGATGGTGCTGAGGAGAGAAGATGATGGAGGTGAGGTTGTGAATAGTATCAAAGATCATATTACTAGGTGCAAGAATTTGTGTTAGATTCTCATTTGAGGAGGTATTGATACTAAAAATGTGACATTAACAAGACAGAAATGAAGTTTTCCTGAATAGTTTTAGAATGATCTTGAGCTGCATAAGAGCTCATAGGCTAGTATACGCTCACTAGTATACGACACTATGGAACCTACCTGGACCACTGAGGGATTACATAGATATATTACAGTAAGGTATTAAAACAGTGAGCACTAGGATTTAATGTTGGTAATCTTTCTTGTTATTACTGTGGTATCAGAATTGGTATTGAGTATCAAGTCTAATACCGAAATCAGGTTTGAAATGTTTGTATCATGACGACACTGAGTTGGTGCAGTTTAGTTTTAAGTTTCAAGCAGGTTTCATGTCAGATCTATGGAGAGGTGAGCACACTAAAAATGCATGTTCTTGAGAAATAAAAATGTCTAGTTGGTAAAATATAAAATATAAATATTAATGCCATACTGTGGAACGTTCAAGCAAAGTAATAACATCTCCATGGCAATAAGGAGGTGGCAGACAGAAACAGACAACAGAATACCTGTTATTATTTTCTAAGAGACTTATACAGACACATAATATGCATTTGATTTTTATTGAAAACATACATTGCAAATCTAATCACATGACACCACTAAATAGTACCTGAACCAGGACTACACTAGGCTAAATCCAGACTAAAGCCAGAACTAAACCAAGACTAAACCAGGACTAAATCAATTCTAAACCAGGGCTAAACCAAGAGTAAACCAGGACTAAACAAGGGCTAAATCAAGACTAAACCAAGACTAAACCAGGTTTAAGCCTGGGCGAAACCACCATTAAAGCTGGACAAAAAGTAGATCTAAAGCAAAACTAAACCAAGACAAAACCAGAACTTAACTAGGATTAAATATGTACCAATTCAGCACTAAATCAGGACTAAAAGCAGAACTAAACTAAGACTAAACCAGGAGTAACTAGGACAAAATCTGTATCAAACCAGGTCTAAACCAGGACTAAATCTGTACCAAACCAAGATCAAACTAGGATTAAATCTGTACCAAATCAGCACCAAACCATGTCTAAATATAGTATGTACCTAACCGGGACTAAACCAACCCTAAACCAGGAATAAAAGGAAAACTAAACCAAAAATTAACTAGAACTAAACCACTACCCTGAACAAAATCAGGAATAACCAGGACAAAGTCTGTATCAAACCAGGACTAAACCAGAACTAAATCTGTTCCAAACCAGGACTGAAAACAGCACTGGGAACACATTGTACCCCTAATGCCCTTGTCATGTGGAGAATCCCATTGATCTCTATTCATGTGAACAGCACAAAAGCATAAAGGGGACAGACTGTTCCTTTAATTTCACTTGAATTGACCCAACAGAACAAAAACTTTGACTGACCCATATGAGAGCTCAAATATGGATCCATCTGACTCAAAACAAAATCAACCACAACTGCAAAGAATCACAAGTACTAGGAGATTCTTTTGCACCACAGAATAGTGTTGTCACGATGCAAAAATGTCAATACTAAGGAAGAGACTTGATATGCAGTATTGATTCCAATACCAAAATGATCATTAAAAACACTCTTTATTTTGACTACAGAATGTGATCATAGTACTTTCATTTATATTACCATGTGTACTACACCTTTTGACTTTTTTGTATATCAATACCTGTTCAAATGAGTTTCGATATTAGTTTTAGTATTGATTAGTATCTGACAACCCTAACACAGTGAGGGCCACTGCACTTTACAGTAACAATGTACAACTTTTTACAGCTATTTTCTAACATTGCATCATATTCTAAATGCAAATGATTAAGGATGTAACAATAACCGAAATATGGTGATATCGTTTCGTCAAAAGTCTCTCATTAATATTGTGGCCATCACAATATATCGAATCACAAGTCTCTTTGCTTAATTTCACTGTTGTGGTGCAGTAATAGCAAAAAACAAAAACCAAACAAAACACTACATAGACCATGATCCTTTGCTGTTTCAGGTCAGACTATGTGAAGAAATAACTGTTATGAAGCACTTTTTAAGTCTTATTTTTTGTATTATAACAGCACCAAAGGCTTATCATTTTAAAAGGAAAAAGTAGGATGTTCACAATTTTGTAAAACGGCCCCAAAATATCAGAATAAACATGGTTCCATGAGATGCCTATGGAGAAAATATCGTAGTGAGAGATTTGGATATCGTTCCATCTCTAATTTTTAGGAATTTTGCACTTCAACTTCAAAGACTTTTCAAGCTGTTTAAAATGTCACTGATCTGAATATGACAAGAAATGTACCAAATGACGCTCAAATCATTTTAGAATGTCACTCTTATTATGCATAATATTGCAATATCGTGAGCCTCCCCGCCATTTTGTGAGCTTTCCCAAGATATCGCAATAAATATCGTACCATGAGATACATATCATGATGATATTATATCGTGAGACTTGGATATCATTACACGTTTACAAATAAATGTTTCATATTTTGCATAAAATGTTTCAAATTTAATAATCTGGCATTAAGATGATCAGAAACTCTACCCCTAGTTAAAAAAGGAGGAATTTGTTATAATTCCTCCTAAAATATACTCGTTGTGTTGTGTTTTGTTTCATTCACATGTTTACCACCTAAATCCTGCATATTATTCCCCTCAGACTGCTGTGTTTTTAAGCTCCTTAAACCTTCACTATAATAATTTGGATCATTTTAGCCCTGAAACTGAGATAAAAGGTAAAAGATAAAAGAAGCTGTTAACTTGAAACCTACCGCTTCATTCATCATTTTGAGCTTTATAGATTTAGACAAAGTATTACTAAAGGATTAGTCAAACATGTGTGAGACAAAACACAACTCTGGGTATGTTCTTGAGGAGGTAACAGCATTACAACATGGATAAAAGCTCACAAGCTTCATTTTTGCTCAGTAGTTTTGCCTTAAAATGTGTAATATAATCAACAGGACATACAAAAACATCACAAGTGTATTATCACAACATGACTCCATTCAATCTTTGGGCCCATCCTCCTCTATCACCATCTTCCTGAGATCCTGCATCATTTTGGGTCATTCTCCCCTTGATATATTCATAGTAACTGTAGACATATTTATAGTCGTGGTACATCATGTGCTCCTTTATTTTTGGCTCTTTCGATGACCCCCCTCCTCTCTCCTCTCTCCTTCCTTCTCCTCTTTTCTCCCTCCACCCTTTCCTCCCCATTCAACTCTCTCTCTCTCTCCATCTCCTCTTGAAAACTCAGTGCACATGGTCCTCCTCACAACCTCCACGAGGCCCCTCCCACTCCACGCTGCTCCCACCCAATGGGAGAGCGCGGAGTCCCCCCTGCTCGTGTCGCTGCGGGCCCCCCCATTGGCTGCTATTCTTAGACATTTTGGGCAAGGAGGCGGAGACGAGCGTATACCGCGTTCTACCGTGTTTACACATATGAGTGAATGAGGAGGATAGTCCGGGGCTGCCTGTTGTCTCCCTAGCTCCTCAATGCTTCCTTTTTCGTCTTCCGTTCTGGATTTTATTCTCAATTTCACCCTTTTAGATTTGTTTTGCTTCGGATAAACGCCAAACAGCAGACAGCAGGATCTCGTCTTTTTTAAAATCCAGAAGTTATTTTAAATTTTTATTCAAATGCCCGACCGTGCGCGGAGATGCCAGAAGTGAGGCGTTATATTTCCGTGTCTTGGATGGTTATTCAGGTAAGAAGAAGGAGCAGGGGCAGTCCACGCAAAGATAAACATGTGAAAATCTGATTTCTACAGTGGCGATCTGATCACGTCCAGACAGGATGGTTGGTTCAGGCAATCGGACATGCATTTTTTGGTTGGTCATTGAGAATTCACACACAAGCTTAACGGTTACTGGGGCAACGGGCTGAGAGAGGAGAGAGGAGAGAGAGCCACAAGAGATGTCAAAACACAAATGGTTCAGTTGTGCTTGCTTTAATTTAGAATATCTTTTAATGTGGCAATTTGGACTAAAAAAACACACAAGAAAATAATGATAGATTTGTCCAGGTGGGCTGTACTTAGGTTTACTTGAGCAACTTTTTAAAGAAATTGTACTTTTCAGAGGACTTTTCTAGCAGCATACGTTTACTCCTTGAAGTGACAATACGAAATGATTTGTGTTTCTTGTGCTGCTCCTTCACATATGGTTTAGTTTTTCTCATTTTTGTTACTATCTTTTGAAAATACCAGATTTTGAGCATTACTTTTGTTTTTTTCAGTCACTTCAAATTATAAATCAGATGTTACATCCTGACAGTGCCACTTTAAGTTACTCTTCTCTACTTTTGTACTTTTTCTTAGACCTCTACTTCTTGGTACTTATAATATAATTTGAAGTAACGTTACTATTACTTAAGTACAATTTTTGGCTGCTTTACTCTGTGTTTGTGGAGAGTAGCACTGTAACGTTAAGTTCAAACTAAATATTGATTACATTCATCAGTTTGTGCTCAGCTTTGCCCATATTTCTATATTACAGTTTAAGTGTTTAAATGTTAAGTAATACAAATTTTATTTCTTCTTATTTCTAATCTATTTTCTAATTTCTAATTCTGGAAGTTGGTAACAGGTTTTATACAGAATAAGATTGCATTTATGGCATTTGTGGTCCTTTTGGTGGCCCTGGTCTGTCTCTATGGAGATTTCATTACTTTGCCAGAAATGGTCCACAGCGTGCAGTCAGTGTCAAATATGTCTTCAGTCTTTGGCGTTATTATTCCTCAGAAATACTCTAAAAAACTTGCATTCTTACTATGAGCGGGGTCACCTCTCCACTACTAGTCTATGTGCTCTTATACTTGTTCTGATACAGCTCAAAATCATTGTAACACTATTCGGGAAAGCTTCATTTCTGTCCTGTAAGTGGCACACAGCTGAATACTATAATGCACCGACACATGTTTTTATGTTTTTACCTTTAATACAACATTGTCGGTTCATCAGGAATCCCATTCATTACAATGGAGAATTAGAGAAATGTTTTGCAGCTAAAATATGAGTACTGATTACTGATCAGTACTGATTAAGTACTGATTTGTGTAAAATGTGCACCAACAAGTCAACACTGCGCTGATTCTCTGGGAGTTTTTAAAATAATACAACCCAAACATGACGATGGCGGCATCTACAGCAACTTCTGTAATAAGGTGAATGGACATATTGCTTTGCTTGATGGTCCACTATGTTTTTCTAGGTATTTTTGAGCTATAAAACAACCTGTAGTTGAATAAATGCAAGTTTTTAGTGTATTTTGGGGGAATAATAACACAGATTGAACATATATTTGGCATATATTTGGCAGATACATTGGCAGACTGCATACTGCGGATTATTTCTGGCAAAGTAATCAAATCTTCATAAAGACAGATCCATGAACCACAATGGAACCCACCTGGACCACTGAGGGATTACACACACATACAGTATAAGGCCACATGGGAATAGAAAAGAAACTTCTAGTGCAAGTTAAAGATGCATTTTCTGGTGGAGGGTCCGTCAAACCCTTTTCTTGTTTTGTCTGGAATGTCTCACAGTATGGCTTTAAACTATCTATCTTCATGGAAACCAAACCAGACCAAGTTACACATCAGATCTGTTGAGAGGCGACCCCACTCACAGTCAGAATGTCTGTTTTTCTAGGTATTTCTGAGCTATAAAATCACCTGTAATGGAATAAATCTAAAGTAGAGCTGTTTAATGTCACACTGTGGGACATAAGCAGAGCAATGACATAACAAAAGAAACAAGCAACTGACAGACCTCCAATATAAAAGTTATGCAGGGCCATTAATATTAAAATAAAATTCTATTGTCTAAATAAAGAGTATTTAATTATTGTTATCATTATCATTGAAATTTTACTATCGTGACAACACTAGTTCCACCACCAGAAAAGTGAAACCGAGCTCCTTAAAGGGCCCATCTTATGTTCTGATCTATGTAGTTTCCTCATCACAAACAGACCTGGAGCTGTGTTTTGTTTCATTCACACATGTTGAACACATAAAACTTGCAGATTTAGGCCAATTTCTTCTCTCACACTGAAAACACTCTGTTCCCTCTCGTGATGTTATGCGGTAATACATTAAGTTCTCCACTGTGTTTTTAAACTCGACACATCTTCACTAGAATCATTTGGAAACCCTTGAAAAAGTAAAACAGCTGTTAACTTAAAAACTACACAAAAAACTCACAAGGTGGAATAGAGCATTTTGAGCTTCTGAGATGTTGACTGACTAATAATAAAGAGTTACTCAAACATATGTGAATGACACAAAACACAACTCTGGGTCTGTTTTTGAGGAGGGAACAATGTTATAACATGACTTAAATCTCACAAGAGTCTATTTTGCCTAATGTAGTAGGTATAAAGCCCAGAGTGTGAGTGGAGTGTGTCATGTGCTGGTCTGTGTGCAGTTCAAGAGGATGCTGAATCGAGAGCTCACTCAGCTGTCAGAGACCAGCCGCTCCGGAAACCAGGTGTCCGAGTTCATTTCCAGCACATTCCTCGGTATGGCCACGACCACTTTAACCACCTCTGCTTACATTTATTTTTGAATCTAAACTTTTACTCATATGATCCGCTCTTTATGCTCTTACCTCACCTCCAGAAAAGCAACATGACATGGATATCATGTCTCCACCGGCCAAAGAAAAGGACAAGAAGAAGAGGCCCATGTCGCAGATCAGCGGAGTGAAGAAGGCCACACAGAGCCCCAGCATCGCCGCCTCCACCATCCCACGCTTCGGGGTCGCGCCGTGTCAGGAGGGGCTGCTGGCCAAGGTACTGTGCATTTACTAATAATAAGAAGAAATGATATAGTACTCATTCAATAACAAGTTGGAGCTGAATGCTTTTGTGTTGCTGTGTGCAGGAGCTGGAGGACATCAACAGATGGGGCATAGACATCTTTAAAGTATCCGAGTACTCTGGATCCCGCCCACTCACGGTCACCATGTACACCATCTTCCAGGTAACAGCACCATCCATGAGTGCATACTGTGGGACTGATGGAATCAACATTCTGGGAGTGTGATGCTAACTAAAAGCACTACTCAGTTACAAAACAACTGTTAAAAATCTTGACATCATATGAGTGCAGTATGGTACAAAACATCACCAAAATACTTCATTTTTAGATATAAATTGCCAAAATGTGGACAAATTATTGAAGTATTGATAATACTGTGAATTTTTGATTGAATTGGAGAGATATGCAGCATTGGATACTGAGAACATTGATTATTTAAAATATGCTACATATCAAAAAGCAGATGGAAAATAAGTTTCAATATAAACTTGTTGAAAGAGTATAAAGTGATATTTCTGCTTTTTGTATGTAATTTTAGTTATTTCACATTTGAACACACTTCTGTTGGACGGACATATTGTGTGAGGATCATTATTGATCTGTTTCTTTTTGTCAGTATGGCCCAGCCCTGTCCTGCAGCCTTCCTGTACAGTAGTGTGTGTTAATGTGTGTACATATTATGTCCCTGTGCTGTTGTAGGAGCGTGACCTGCTCAAGTCCTTTAAGATCCCCGCAGACACCTTCATCACCTTCATGATGACGTTAGAGGAGCATTATCACGCAGACGTGGCCTATCACAACAACATCCATGCAGCAGATGTGGTCCAGTCCACACACGTGCTGCTCTCCACACCAGCACTAGAGGTATGGCTTCACTCACACTGCTCACTCATTTTGCAATTTGCAGTAGTTAGTGACATTACATAAGACTGCTCTGCTCACAGCCAGGTGTTTCTGATACACCAGGCTGCAGGGGCAGAGTCTGAAGTGTGGACACCTGTTCGACCAATTACACTGTTTGTGGGCAGAGTTTAGGTGTTTATGTGACCTTCTTTTATCATGTCTCTGTCCCTCAGGCTGTGTTCACAGACCTGGAGATCCTGGCAGCTCTGTTTGCGAGTGCGATCCATGACGTGGACCATCCTGGAGTCTCCAACCAGTTCCTCATTAACACCAGTGAGTTCTCATGACCTCTCACACAAAGGCTACATTCACACAGCAGTCCCAATCACATTTTTTTCACTTTTTTTCACTCAATGTGAAGTCACATTTATCTGAGCTTCACACCTGTGAAATGCCAGGTGCCACAGTTTTTCACTGGAAAATGCAAGAATGAAACACTATTAAAAATTAATTGGTATCGTGGGAAAATCATTCATTTGTTTGTTTGATTGCAATTATGTTTGTCTTTTTTAAGATTATTCTCACAATACACATTTGAGAACTGAATATCAGAACATTTCAGTACATGTTTGTGGAGGTATGAACTACATTAGTAGATTTCCTATGGAATAAGTGTCCACAGAGACAGGGACATTTAGCCATCTGCACAACTATATTATCTAGATCTTTCAAATAGATCATGTATTTCATATTTTAACCTTTTAGCCCTGCTTCCTGTAAATATAAATGATATACTTCATTCATAAAGTCTACTATTGTTTTGTTTCAGACTCGGAGCTGGCGCTGATGTACAATGATGCGTCTGTGCTGGAGAACCATCACTTGGCCGTGGGTTTCAAACTCCTTCAGGAGGAAAATTGTGACATCTTCCAGAACCTCAGCAAAAAGCAGAGGCAGTCTCTGCGCAAAATGGTGATAGACATGGTACGTCCCCCATGCTTCCACATGACACTTCTCCATAAATTTACAAAGCATGATACAAAACAAGGCACTACAGCTTCACAAACCTGATGCATTATGTCGTAGTTTCATTAGTGGGATTGTGATAGTGCCCTGAAGAGCGAGTAAAAGGAGGGGCTATCAAAAACAAAATTGAAACTTATTAATACATAGTTTTCGGCAAATGTAACATTTTCAGAATAATAAATAAATTATAAATATATTATAAATATATTTAACGTATATTTTTAGTCGAATTTATGAATAACTCACAAATGTTTACTATTGCAATAAAGATATTATATTAATATTTCTTTGTCTTGTCTCAGGTGCTGGCCACAGACATGTCCAAACACATGAACCTTCTGGCTGACCTCAAAACTATGGTAGAGACCAAGAAAGTGACCAGTCTGGGAGTGCTACTGCTGGACAATTACTCCGACCGCATACAGGTGAGCGTTTAATCATGCTTTCTAAAATACTTGTATCACTTTTATTTTCATATGTGTACAACAGTTTTTTACTCCGCCATTATTTATTTACTTTCTTTTTTAACTCTTGGATTGGATGTCTGACGCCATCTGCAGACATCAGTTGGAATTAAAACATTTTGGACAGTTGAGGACCAACTCTGAACACAAAACAATAACAAATAGATGGCACTGTGTAACTTTCTTGATGTGGCACATGTATGATTTCATAGAAATAAAACAAACACAAACACATTTCCATGGAAAGCAAACCCGCTTAGAGAAAGAAGCATGTTATTGTAGTTATTGTTTCAGTGCAATAAAAACACTCAATGAAAAAAAGACACATCAACCAGTTAAAAGTTTGGACACACCCTCAGTGTTTTTTTTTCCTCATGTTTACCACTGTCTACATTTTAGATGCTTACAGAACTAGACATCAAGTATATGAAGTAAGATAATATATTTTTTATATTCAAATTCTGAAAGTAACCACCCAACTCAAAACATATTTAGTACACTTATTTCACTTTTTTCTTTACTAAATAATTCCATATATCCTACACAGCAAAAACTGGAGGGTTAAAATTTCAGGGTAAAATATTTCAGAGTTGTTTTAGCACAAAAAGTGTTATCTTAACCATATGTTAA
The DNA here is from genome assembly GCA_000787155.1 of Scartelaos histophorus. Taxonomy (NCBI): domain Eukaryota; kingdom Metazoa; phylum Chordata; class Actinopteri; order Gobiiformes; family Gobiidae; genus Scartelaos; species Scartelaos histophorus. Next base: position 19,440 of record KN504275.1, on the reverse strand, counting down.
TGGTTTATAAACTTGGTGGAATTAAAGCTGCACTGTGTAACTTTCTTGATGTGGCACATGTATGATTTCATAGAAATAAAACAAACACAAACACATTTCCATGGAAAGCAAACCCGCTTAGAGAAAGAAGCATGTTATTGTAGTTATTGTTTCAGTGCAATAAAAACACTCAAAATGAAAAAGACACATCAACCAGTTAAAAGTTTGGACACACCCTCAGTGTTTTTTTTTCCTCATGTTTACCACTGTCTACATTTTAGATGCTTACAGAACTAGACATCAAGTATATGAAGTAAGATAATATATTTTTTATATTCAAATTCTGAAAGTAACCACCCAACTCAAAACATATTTAGTACACTTATTTCACTTTTTTCTTTACTACATAATTCCATATATCCTACACAGCAAAAACTGGAGGGTTAAAATTTCAGGGTAAAATATTTCAGAGTTGTTTTAGCACAAAAAGTGTTATCTTAACCATATGTTAATGGGGGTTAAATGGGGGTTTGAGTTGGGGTTATTTGCCAGAGTTGATATTGTTAAAGTTAATTCAACTTCTCCTAGTGTTAATTTGGTACTTCTCATCCACCACTTCAAACTAACGCAACCTGTTTGAACCAGTTTTGTACATAATTTCATCTTAAATTGAATAAAATAAAGAGTAAAAATAAAACACCACAACAACACAAACTAAATCAGGATAACCCCTCAAAAAGTTATTCATTTACTCTCAAAACATTTATTTAACTCTTAATTTGTGGTTAAACAGGAACTTAGGTCCAGTGTTACTTGATTAACATTTCGTTTAAATTAACTCTAGAACAGATTGGACTCTATAAATCCTGAGAAAATGTTAAAATTGATTCTGTGAGTTTAACACTCCACTTTCTGCTGTGTACTTTATATATTTGATGTCTTCTGTAGGCTGTGTACAAACGTTTGACTGGGAGTACACACTGGGGCTTTAAACAAAATATTAAAAACCAAATACAATTCAATATTTTTGAATGAGAAATAACAAAAATTTAAGAGTACATGTGTGTTTGTGTGTTAGGTGCTGCAGAACATGGTGCACTGTGCAGACCTCAGTAACCCCACCAAACCCCTGGAGCTGTACCGACAGTGGACCGACCGCATCATGGTGGAGTTCTTCACTCAGGGCGATCGCGAGAGGGACAAAGGCATGGAGGTCAGCCCCATGTGTGACAAGCACAACGCCTCCATCGAGAAGAACCAGGTAAGGAAACAAAAATAAAAAACTGACTCAAATGACCACGGATAAGATGTAAGTTTTATTATGATTCAAGCTTCATTTTGTCCTGTGAATGTGACTTTTTAGTCTTAATACCTGCTCAAATGAGTATCTTGTTTCGTTACTAGTTTTAGTATCAGTTAGTATCAGATTTGCAATACTTTTGACAACTCTACTCACATTTTCTTCACATGCAGATTCTTTAACTCGCAAGAATATTTATGTATTTTGAAACTCGAATCAGCTAATCACACCAGATATAAACAGAGAAATATGTGTAGGAGGTGTACCATCTGAGAGCTTGGACTATTTAAAGATACCTGTTATTTTTATGGCAATTATGGCAAACAAATAAGGTAAAATGTTTGCTGTGTATAACTCAAGTAAAAGTAGGAGTAGTGGTCCTTGAATATAAATAAGTAAAAAATGTTTTAGAAAATCATTTCAAGAGGTAACTAGAGGTATTTCTGTGTGAAGCTCTGTTAGTCAAGTTAGACATTAATCTTAGCTTTGTTTTAACACAATCTGACCAGAAAGAACTGATTTACCATAATTTCCGGACTATAAGCCACTACTTTTTTCTCGAACTTTGAACCCTGCGGCTTATAACACAGTGCGGCTATATTTGGACGGATTATTTATTTGGCAACACAGCGGATGTGGGCACAGCGTGTGCAAGTGCGGAAAATGCCGCTGTCTGTGCGGTGAACAAGTGGATCTACGGTTAAATGCCCCTTTAATGTGTGCATTGTATCTCCATGGTAACTGATCAACTTTTTGCCATAGAGATAGATGTAGAACCCACCTAAACAGGACCATGAATCCTGGTATACAGCCTTTCAAATCACATGTCATCAAAATGTTCAAAATTCTGGAATGGAGCAAGTGAAGGCAAACAGCTAACATCGTATATTTATAATGATTAACTGACAAGCAGATCTCAATTCTAATAGTTTTATGACATTATAATAACAAATAAGCAAGAATTTTCTAGGTGCAACTCTTATTTACTTTGCTTCTCTGTTAAGAAGGATGGAAAAATACAGTTTTCTAACCTTAAATAGCATTTGAGCTTCACAAAAAGTATAATTTATGATGAAATGTGTCATATATCTGTGGATGAAGTGAAAAACTGTTCCACATTTCTGTGAGGATTTGTCTTTTGTAAAAATGCTTAGTGTCTCTTGTCAAATAAACAAATAATGTAATGTGATGGATCTGATAATTTTCCAAATTGCCCTTGATTTGTAATATTTTGTGATATTCTGAAATTAATCCCAGTTTTCCCATTAGAATCACGGTGTGTTCAGCCTCCAGCTGCTCCATCCAAAATTGTGAATGTTTTTGTTTACATTTTTTTCAAAGGAACTATTGATCACAGGCTCAAAAAAGGGTTGTTTAAATCCATTTAGTATTTTTTCTTGAGTTTTCAGACTTTTTTGCTAATGTGTACACTGTGACTCCATAATTCCACCACAGAAACACATGTAGAGCTCCTCCGGTGTGATGTCAAGTTTCAGCAGAGGATAACCATGTCCCCCTTGTCGTCCCTTCAGGTGGGCTTCATCGACTACATCGTGCACCCGCTGTGGGAGACGTGGGCGGACCTGGTGCACCCCGACGCCCAAGAAATCCTGGACACATTAGAAGACAACAGGGAGTGGTACCAGAGCATGATCCCCCGCAGCCCCTCGCCCCACCCCGATTGTCCGGACGGGGGCGCCGCTCCCATATCCGCCTCAGACCCCTCCTCCGCACCCAACACCTCCGCCGATAAATTCCAGTTCGAACTCACCCTGGAGGAGGAGGGCGAATCGGACAGCGAGAGCCCCACAGAGGAGCAGGAGAGCGGGGAGGTGTCACGGACTGGGACCCTCAAAAGATCTGGAGATGGAAGGACGTTTTCCATAGACCAGACAGAGAAAGACGGAGGGATTTCGGGTTTGTTTAAAATCGGAACATAGCGTCAGTTTGATGGGGTTTTTTGTTCCGATTTTTTTTTACCTTTTCGGATAAGCAGGAATTCTGGAGCAAGACTGAGCTGGAGCTGTTTGCACTGACAAAACGCGTGGCCCTTTCTTAGACTTTTTTGCGAAGGAGTTTTACAATCGAATATGGCCGTCTTCCTGTTGTTCAGAAAGTCAGTGACACTTGGAAACTTCCAGGACATTTTAGTCTTTTTAAATTTTGTTTATTTAAGACCACTGAAGGAGGAGGTGGAGCAATGCAGGAGTTGTTTATGTAGCAATTGTATTATTACTGATATCCTTTAACTTAACACATGAATAGAAAGGTGGTACACAATTTTACTGAGGATTTTTGCTTATTTTTAAATCAAAATTTCTCAATGGCTTTTACTCCAATTCCACATTTTTTTACAACTTTAATTGGTTTCTACTATTTTTAACAGGCCTTTATTGCACTATTTTTGATATTTTTTTGTTAAAATGTTGTTTCCTTATTAAGTCATAATACAAGAACTGCTCCACTATGTTTTTGAACTCTATACACCTTATTTAAAATAATTTCAGCCCCCTTTTATACCTTTGAAACAGCTATTGTTTTAGCCTCATTAAAACTGCTTCACTCCTCTGTGCACCAGCAGATATTATAGACTTTTTTTGAAAATCTCACCCATACAAAAGCAACAACTTGAGGAGCAAAGCAAGTTAATTGAGGCTAAAAAGTAGCTGTTCACTTTAAAACTATCACACAATTACATCACAAGGTGGAACAGAGCATCTTGAGCTTTGGGGATGCAGACAGTCTCGTAATGCAAGATTCAAACATGTGTAAATGAAACAAAACACGACTCCAGTAATGTTTTGATGAGGAAACAACATTATAACACGCTTAAAAGATCACATAAGTTAGCTTTGTGTAATATAAGATCTTTAAACGCAATTTTATTTTTACAGTGATTATAATTTCATATTTTTAACCCCACATTCATCAACAAATTACCTTTTAATACACCAAAGCCATTGAAGTTAAACAACAAAGCAGATATAAAAATCCATTGAAAGCTGCGTGGCGCCATCTGGTGTTGTTTATAGGTATTGAACTCTATAGGACAAAGCTGATACCGGTTTTGCTTATACATGATAATTTTATTTTTATTAACTCACTCCAACTTTACGGCACCCTTTTATCAGTTTGCCTTAGCACTTTAGTTATATTTTTGTTGAATTTTTTGCCAGCCCTTTTATTGTGAAGGGCTTGAAGTGACTACAAACACAATGGAGGCTTTAGACTGAAACTGAAAAACTACCAGCAAAAACAAACAAAAAAATTAACACTACTTTACAGGTTAAATCTTCCAATTGCTTTACTCTTCCTGTACAAAAGTCTGAGCACTGCACGCTGCGTTTTTTTCTACCCGTGACATGCAAAACAAACCGTTACCATGGGAACGACTGTAAACCGAAAAACCAAACCAGGCCGCTGATGTCCATGCCAAATTTTGAGCGACGATGGTTCAATATTTCCACCGGGGACTCGCGGTCGATGTCAGAACAAGTGCCAACCATGACACGAAGCGTACTGTATTTTCCACTCTGCCCTTGGCTAATTTCCATGAGTCGCTTTGATTGTAGCCCCTGTGCTAACCTGAACTACATTGTCTTAAAAAAAAAACAGTGGTGAGCGAGTGATTTTGTTTTGTTTTGTTTCTGAAGATTTGCTACGAAAAACAGACTACAAAACCAGAAAAAAAGAGATCCGAAGCACTTTGTATTGTATCTTCCCTGCACTTCCAGAGAGTGAGCGGCGCCCCCTGTAGGCAATGGATGAGAGAGGCGCTCATGTGTTTATTATGGACTGTATAAATCTACTGTGATGTGGCGAATGCATGACACTGCCTGTGAGTCCAGTGTGACGTGGACGCCATCAGCCATGAAGTCAAAGAGGTCGAATCTAATCTCGCTTTTTCACTTTTGACATATTTCCTTAAAGCTGCACTGTGTAATTTTTTGGCTGGGGATCCCTCACCTGCTTGTTTCTATGGATGTGCCACTGCTCTGCCTGAAATGCTCCACGGTATGACATGAAACAGCTCTACTTATTGTATTACAGGTGGTTTTACAGCTCAAAAATATTTAGAAAAACAGGCATTCTGACTGTGAGTGGTGTCGCCTCTCCACAGATCTGACCTGTAACATGGTCTTATTTAGTCTCCATGAAGGTAGAGTAGTGTTAGAAAGGTAAGTCACCTCTCTAACTCTACCTTTTATCCTGGCACTATACCAGGTGAGATGATTTGTACAGTTGAGCAAGTCCCTCTACTAATGTGCCCATTGTGTCTCCATGGCAACTGATTGACGTTTTGCCATAGAGATACATGTAGAACCCACCTAAACAGGACCGTGAATGATGAAAATGTGTTGTTTAAATCCATTTAGTATTTTTTTCAGACTTTTTTGACAGTGTTTGCTAATGTGTGCATTGTGTCTCCATGGTAACTGATCAACTGATTCCGCCATAGAGAAACATGTAGAACCTTGAAACATTCCAGGCAAAGCAATAGCATCTCCATGGAGAAAATCATTTAAGACGGGCCCTCTATCAGGAAAGTTACACAGTGCACCTTTAAATTGGACAATTTAAAAAAAGACTATTATGCAAAATCGACTTTTTGGAGCTTTCTACCACACGTTATAACGCCGTCACCTCATCACAAACATGCCTGAAGAGGTTTTAAACATCACCCATGCATGTTTGAGTCATCTAGCGATCTCAATTCGAACCCTCCTTACATTTAACGCTCTGATTCTGTCCTAAACTCAAATATTTTCCATAAATATGCAAACGTATGATTCAAAACCTTTGTTAGTGAAATACACGCTGATTGTAATGTGATCGCGCTCTGAAGGGGGTGTGACATAGCCCAGGGAGCAAAAGGACAGTTGATTCAGCGCTTCAAAAATAAACGTAAAATTCTAAAACATCTAAAACATGATAATACTAGTACATATTCGGCAAATATAGCATTTTCAAAACAATAAAAGGTAACATGAAGGTCTTAATATGTTGTGTTTTCAGTTAATTACCACTAATCAGTGTAATCAGCTTTAATTTGAATTTGAAAAACTATGCAAAAATAAGATTTGAGAGATAAACAGCTGCTTGAAAAGAAATTCTAATACTGTGCCGAAAATGTGGTCGTTTGAAAATGTTACAGAATCATTTAAGTGACGTATTCGTGTTTATTTAAGTTTTTGTGATTTTTTTTTTTTTTTCAAAATGATATGACAGACTTGCGTATTTTTCTAATTATTACCTGGTTTGGCAGGATAATACCTGCGGAAAATATTTAGCGCAGTTTGACATCAGTTAAGTGGCAGTTTGTGGAAAAAAAAAATGAGAAGAAAAGTACAAAAATACCAATATTATCAATTCCAAAGATTCCATTCTGAAATTGAGGAAATTTAGGTATTTTTCTGACAGTTTAAATATTGATTTAACTAAAGAGAGGTGTTATGCTAATTATTTTTTATTATTTATTAGTCTAATCATAACGTGTAATTTAAACAAGCTTTGGCCTTGGTAACGTCATGGTTGCTAAACTTGATTAAAAAAAAATTTAACTAGCAAAAATGAGACAAGATTTTGGGGAAAATTTAAAACATAAAGAAGTTAACTACGTTTTAGAGAAATGAGTACTCTAATCTGTCAAATGTACTTTAAGAAAATACTACATAACTGATAAAGAAATAAACACAGAATAGGGATAGAACCAGGTATGTGATCATGACTAGACAGACACAAATTTCTTACTTTCATTTTTGAAACTAGCAACAGTGTTTTGAATTCTCCACAAATTTGAAAATTACTTCAGTTTAGTTTATTAATACCTTGATATTTTATTTATTTCCAGCACCACTACTGCAATACTCATATTAAAAGGTAGACTATGTAACTTTTTGTGAGGATACAGCACCTTCTTGTCTTTATGGAGATGTGATTTTTATTTTTTTATTTTTTTTGCCTGGAATGTTCCCTTGTATGGCATAAGATATATCTACTATCTTGCTTTTCTCCAATTCCAGATGTGGAAAATTCCAGACAAAGCAATAACATCTCAAACCAGACCAAGTTACAGGTCGGATCTGTGGAGAGGCGACCCCGCTCACATCCAGAATGTTGTTTTTCTAGGTATTTCTTAGCTACGAAACCATCTGTAATTGAATAAACGTAAAGTAGAGCTGTTTAATGTCAAACTGTGGAACATTCCAGACAGAGCGATGATGTCTCCATGGAAACTAGGTGACAGACCCGCAATCTAAAAGTTACACAGTCCAAAGTTAAGCTTCCAAACCTCGTCTTCCAATTATAAGTAAAAGTTGCTTCCAATTCACTACTTCTTATTCTACTTCCAGTCCGTTTTTGGTATTCTTCTTCTATGGCTTGTCGGCGCTCACTCAGCATGTGGACGTGTTACTATTGGAGACAGAACATTGCATTTTATTGTGTGAAATGACGTTACAGCCTTATTTTATTTATTTAAGCTGGTTTTAAGATGCTGAATTCCTCTGTAAAGCAGTCCGCCTCACTCCGGGATGCCTTTAACACTAAAAAAGGACTAACTACCACCATTACAAAGCACTGTTGTCGACCGCTTTTGTGTAACATTATTTATTTCATGTGGTTTGGTCTGAGAGGGAGTTGATTTTGTGAGTTCTTCCATTTGTCCCTTCCTCGCCCACTTACCTCGCTGTGTTAGACTCTCATTTCGTTTTCTCCGCTTCCTCCTCTTGAATTCCTCTTCTTGTTCTACCGTTTTTCAGCTCTCAATCAACTGCTAGTTTTGTTTCATCGTCAAAAAATCAAATCCAGAGTCGTGTTTTGTTTCATTCAGCACACAAACCCTGCACATTTAGGCTGAGTTCTTCTCTCTGTTCCACCTTGTGATGTCACGTGGTAATACAGGATGTGTTGGATTATTTCAGGGCTGCAATGGCCAATCTCTACTGAACTAACGGTAAAAGGTAACATGAAACTACTGCTTCATGACATCACAAGGTGGAACAGAGCATTTTGAGCTTTGGAGATGTAGACAGACTAATAAAAAAGGGTCAAACATGTGAATGAAACAAAACACAACTCCAGGTCTGTTTGTGTGGAGGTAAAAACATTCTAGGAAAGTCAGTCCTCTCCTCTTTCCTCTCCTCCTCTTTCCTCTTTTCTTCTCTTTCTCATCCTTTCTTCTCTTCTCTTTCCTCTCCACCTCTTCCCTCTTCTCCTTTCTTCTCCTCTCTGTGTCTCCTCTGTGGGTGGGACTTCCTCACCTGTTCTCCTCAGAATCGAGGAATCAAGGAGAAGGAGGCAAAGAGAGTGAAATGGGATGAACTCTGTGGCCATATTGGCCGTGTAGTGTCCATGTTGGTTGTTCATGTGGTTTTCTCAGAGGGTTCCTGATGCAGCTGTGTCCCTCTCTGACTGTATGCCTTTGCCAATAAAGGTGGAAACTCTTCACGCCTCAATCATCAATCTGCTCATTATTTGGTTTGGTGTTCAACTGCATATGTTTAGAAACTGACTGGGAAATAACAGTTTTACATCCATTTATTAAACTTTACTTGAGACTTGTATTTATTTATATTTTTTATAATGAACCAGGTCTAATTAATTACAATGATAATTGTTATTATTAATACACTGTAAAAAAAAAAAAATCTGTGAAATTGACATAAAAACTGGTTGTATTTGTCATTATGGATGTAGCTGTCACTCTATTCATGCAAATATCAGGGAAGAGTTAGGGAGTTAAGGAGTTATTCATATTTTTATCATGTGTGTGTGAATATTTTCCACAAGAGAAAATTTCAATCCGCAAGTTCACACATTTTTTTCAAGAACTCATGTGTTTGTTTTTTCAGCATGACTGCAAATTCAACACATGTATATGAAAATAGGCAATTTCAAGTTTAAAGTTTTGTTCTACACATTCTCACATTGTATTCTACAAGTTCTCAAGTTAAGTGTACACGCGCTACCATTTTACAACATATTTATTCTCACACAGGGGTGTTTGTGATGAGGAAACATTACACACATCAGAAAAAGGTACTGGTGTACAGTGACCTCTGCTGGCTAAAACTGGAACTCCTATTGCTAGATAGAGAGGGCCTAAGTGAAGACTGTTAAAACACGAACCTCAACAATCCAAAGTTGGATCAGTTACATCCTCACATTAAATCTCACAAAAAAGAAGTAGAATGTTGACAATGTTTACGCTTCATACAGACCAACAACCCAAAAAGAAGGCGGGACTTGTGTACTGATCATTGTTTGTGATTGGCCCGTTCTCCTGCCCGTCACCCCGCGCTGCGTCACCACGTCGCTACCCTATGGTTTACGTCGCAGCTGTCAATCAAGCCGCAGAGGAGCGACTGCAGGTGCACGGCTCGGGGCTAGCGACGCGGAGGACATACTCATCTCACGGTAAATCCTGCCTTCATAGCGCCTCATCCCGGCTGCTGCAGACAGTCACACAGCCGGAGCACAGTTTTCCTTTTCCACATCTTTATTTAGAAGCAACTCTGAGGCGTTAAATGAGGCAGAGTAACCTTCATTTGACATAGCTGGGATGCTTAGCTAGGAGCTGCTGATGCTTCTTTAATACAGATATGCTGGGCTAAGAAATATTCGCGTAATCTATCCGTTCCCAGTCAAACATATTATAATTTCTGCTTTGTTATTTTGGCATTTTGCGTTTTTATAACAGTTTATACTTCATGTCATCGAATCCCACATAAAAACAGCTTGCAACACCTCTGTCTCTGATGAGTTTAGCGTCTGTGCGCGTCTCCACCTCGTTCCTCGAAGATGCTGCGCCGAGACTCTGACCAAAACTGTCCCTTATTACCCCGAGTGGTCTTGGGCAGGAGCGGGGCAGCCATATGGTGAGCCGGCTGGTGCTCTCGCTGCCTTTACCTGATGCTTAAAGCGCCTAAGCCCCGCTACTTCCGTCCTCTGATCCGGTCTCCCTGCCTGGCTCCTGCGCTTAGGACGCACAGCAGGCTGGTGCTGCTGACTCAAGCTCCGGGCCAAACAACGCTGGAGACGCGAGGAAAAACGCACTAAATCACCCCGGTTATCCTAATCTAACACGGTCTAAAAATCTGCAGGTGGTCAGGTACTAAGCTAGAGGAGGGTTGTCAAAAGTACAGACCCTTTCAAATCATATGTCAAAAGGATCAAAATTCTGGAATGGAGCAAGTGGAGGCAAAATAAAGCTAACATCATATATTTACAATGAGTACCAGAAGAGCTGATCTAAATCCTAATGGTTTTATGACATTAAACAGCAGCAATTTTGCATTTTCAAGGTACAAATCTTATTTAATTTGCTTCTCTGTTAAGAAGGATATATGTGTAATATATCTATAGATGAAGTGAAAAACTATTCAACATTTCTGTGAGGATTTATCCAGTAAAACCTCAAAATGTGAACATTTCCTTTGTAAAAATGCTTAGTGTGGATCATAAACTCTTGTCAAATAAACCAGTAATGTAAAACACAATTGTAAGTGTTTTTAAACTGGGCTCTGAATCATTCACATGGATCTGAGTGGTTTTCATTTTCCACATTTTCCATAATTTTTGATATTTTTTGATGAATCCTAATTTTTCCATGAAAGTCACATTCTGTTCCACTTCACTTTTGCCTCCAGCTGCTCCATTCCAGAATTTAGAATGTTTTTGTTTACAGTTTTTCACAGGTCTATAGTAAATCAGATTCTAACTGATACTAAATCGAAAGTGGATTCTCATTTGAGCAAGAATCAATAAATCTAAAAAAGTATCAGACAGAAATCTTTCCTAAATGTCTTTAGAATGATGTTGAGCTGTATCAGAACAAGTATAGAGCACAGACTAGTACACACCCATGGACACTATGGACCCTATCTCTGAGGGATAGCACACATATCAAACCCCTTGTTCATGTTGAAAATCACATTCTGTTGTCTTAAGAAAGAGGATTTTTTAATCATTATTGTGGTATCGGAATCAGTATTGAGTATTAACTCTATTCTAATCGATTTTGAAATTTGTATTGTGAGAAGATGAGAGTGAACTACAGGAGTTTCCATCCAGGAGCTCAGGA
>KN504272.1:4441-15130 GCA_000787155.1 Scartelaos histophorus | reverse complement strand
ACTAAAGTATTGACTCTGAAGAAGCAAAGAGCATTTATTACAGTTTTGAAATCATGGCCGAGGCTCAATGAAAATATTTCTTTGTATATTCCTTACCATGATCATTCAGTGCCATTCATTTAATAATTTAACATTTTGTTGTCCTCCATGTTTGATGATTGATTTGCCAGTATTGTCACATTTCTAATGACTGTCATGTGCACCAGGTGGAGGAGCTCCGGCGTGATCTGAGGATCAAGAGTCAAGAGCTAGAGGCCAAGAACGCCGCGGCCAATGACAAGCTCAAAAAGATGGTGAAGGACCAGCAGGAGGCAGAGAAGAAGAAGGTACAGGAGGAGAGTGCTGGATTTAGGCTGTTTATTGTGTGATTCTAGGTTCATAATTCCTCCGTACTTTGGTGCTGTGGTGGTAGGTGATGAGTCAGGAGATCCAGGAGGCCGTGTACAAGCAGCAGGAGGTGATCAAGGACAAACAGCTGAGTGTCAAACAGGACCTGGACCAAGTGGAGCCAGCCGTCATTGAAGCCCAGAACGGTAACACACTACAGGCTGTTATTAATTTATATCTTATATTATCACTGTAGATGACTGTCATTAGCTCTGTTACTGGAAATATTTCTTAGGCAGAAGCATTTTTGAGCAGTGCATATGACATGTTTTCATCTTTTTTTTAAATCTAACTTTGGTTTGGTTGGATAGTACCTTTCAGTATTTATTATCAGTTCAGTGACAGTGTATGGAAAAGCGCAAAAAGAATTGGTGTGGAGTTTTAAATCTTATCTGTGTCATCAATACAGAAAATGACATACACAGAAACAGACAATTACTCAAACTCCCCACTCCCAACCAAAAAAGCTTATTTTTTTGTAAAATCATAAATCTACATTTGTTAGCTATGCTATGGGAAAATTAGATAGTCTAACCTGCGAATATGCATTCTTAGCATGTGCAGGAAGTGTTCTTTTGCACTTTTCTTTTTTTATTTAAGACATTTACCCAAGTCAGATTTTTTATTTTTTTTTATTATTAAAAGGAAATGCTGAGTTGTGGGGGAAATATGGGGAACACTCAATGAATGCAGGACAATATAGGATTATTCAAACATGTATGAATAGATCAAAACATAGCACTGAATAAGTTATTGCTATTATAACATGGTTAAAGGCTCATAAAAAATCTGTTAAGCACATATCCCTGCTTTTTAGCTGGTCGTGCTAACTGTATATCCTTCCTCACCCTCCTCCACTAACCCTCCCTCACCATAACCTGCTCTTACACTGTGCGCTCATAGCCGTTAAGTCCATAAAGAAGCAGCACTTAGTGGAAGTGCGTTCCATGGCCAACCCCCCGGCCGCCGTCAAACTGGCCTTGGAGTCCATCTGCCTGTTGCTGGGAGAGAGCACAACGGACTGGAAGCAGATCAGAGGCATCATCATGAGGGAGAACTTCATCCCCACAATCGTCAACTTCTCTGCAGACGAGATCAGGTGAAATATTCCATTCTAAAATCTTACTAAATGCTCTTTTCTTTCGTGCTAGCGGTGAACTCGATAAAGCGGCAGCACCTTGTGGAAATGCGGTCCATGACCAACCCCCCGGCTCCAGTCAAACTGGCTCTGGAGTCCATCTGTCTCATGCTGGGCGAGGAGACAAGCGACTGGAAAAAAATCCGTCAAGTTATAATCAGGGACAATTTCATCAGCAGCATAGTCAACTTTTGCTCAGACGAGATGAGGTAACTGGGGGTAGCGTCAGTCGCACAGAATCAAATGGACGCAAAATCAGAGAAATCATTGCACTAGAGCTGGAAAATGGACCGGTTGATTTTTGAATAATCCAACAGTTTTGATTGGTCCAAATTCAAGGATGTATTAAAAATGCAGACTTCCCAAACCAAATCCTCCAATAAATGTCTTTGATTTGAACACTTATTTTTTTGTATTTGTGGTTTAACTCATGAGGTGCTTGTTCTGTTTGGTAGTGACTCCATCCGTGAGAAGATGAAGAAGAACTACCTGTCCAACCCGGGCTACAACTACGACCAGATCAACAGAGCCTCACTGGCCTGTGGGCCCATGGTCAAATGGGCCATTGCGCAGGTAAGAGAGAAGGACGTGCTACAGACAACAGGCTGATACCAAATCATATACAGCACACGACACTATGTTAGGTTTAATACATTACTAATAAAAGAAATGGTACGCTGAAATGATCACTGTTCATCCTTAATTAGGCTTGGAATTGGTTTATAAGCTCTTCACTACTAACAACTACTCGCATGCTTTTTTTTTAATCAATTAGAATTTGACACATTTTTACCTATGAATGAATATATGCAAAATGTAAAGTAAATCATCCTTCTCCCCTCTTCGTAGCTAAACTACGCAGACATGCTGAAGCGCGTGGAGCCTCTGAGGAACGAGCTGCAGAAGTTGGAGGACGATGCTAAAGACAACAAGAGCAAAGCCGAGCAGGTGGAACACATGATCAGAGAGCTGGAGGCTAGCATTGCACGCTACAAGGAGGAGTACGCTGTGCTCATCTCTGAGGCCCAAGCCATCAAAGCTGACTTGGCTGCTGTGGAAGCCAAGGTATGTAATAGCAAAACACATGCACAGGGTTCCCACATTTTTGATAGTTTTGTTGTGCAATGGGGTTGACTGACAAGCTAATGCAGGTCTGTGATGTCCACATTCCCCCTTCTAACTCCTTGTTGTCCCCAGGTGAACCGCAGCACAGCCCTGCTCAAGAGCCTGTCTGCAGAGAGGGAGCGCTGGGAGAACACCAGTGAGACCTTTAAGAACCAGATGTCCACCATTGCTGGAGACTGCCTGCTCTCCGCTGCCTTCATCACCTACGCCGGATACTTTGAGCAGCAGATGAGACAGAATCTGTTCACCACCTGGTCCCACCACCTGCAGCAGGCCAACATCCAGGTAACACAGCTCACCCTCTTTTGAAAAGTACAAAAGAATTCTCATTAAACGGGTTGTCCTGTGAGTCTTTCAAATACAACAGAAAGGCAGTGAGTAACTTTAAAATCAGAGCTCCTCTGTGACTGTAGGAGTGACAGGCTGAGCAGCACCTGTTCAACCTATTGATAATAAAGAGGGATCTTATCAAATTAGATACTTTATTCAGTCATAAGCCTATGTCAAGCTGAATGGACAAAACACATCTACAGCTTTAACATTGTAGACGTTAAAATGTCCCTCTCCTTTTTTTTCTTGCATTTAGTAATGTATCTAAATGAGTTGCACTATAATAAGAAAACGTCACGATTAACTGTAATGAATTAGGGCCTGTCTGATTAATCGAGAGCCGGTTGCTGGTTTTATAAAACAATATTTATCGATTCCTGTTCCTTTTGAACTTCACTCCTCATGTTCTCCTCTCCAGTTCCGCACAGACATTGCCAGAACAGAGTACCTGTCTAACGCTGACGAGAGGCTGCGCTGGCAGGCCAACTCCCTACCCGCTGATGACCTGTGCACCGAGAACGCCATCATGCTCAAGCGCTTCAACAGGTGAGTGCTTCTGCGGTGTACAATGTCCTGTGCCCCAGTGCCTGAAGGAGAAGGATTAGATTTAGGGATTTTCACTTTTTGGTCAAAGGTAAAGCATGGATCATGCGCTGCATTTGATGAGTGTAAAGCTGTCTTCTTTCCAGTTGGTATGATATAATAAAACACATTAAATATTGTTTTTAACTTTGCAATGAATGCAGCTGGATGTGCTCTTCTTTCCAGTTGGTATGATATAATAAAACACATTAAATATTAAAAAAATGGAAACCTGGTCCATAATTCCTTACTCACAACATGAAATAGTTAAAGTGTAAGAGGGCTATTTTAAGATGTGTAAGCTTGTATTATTATGTGTCAGATACCCTCTGATCATCGACCCGTCGGGCCAGGCCACAGAGTTCATCATGAACGAGTACAAAGAGCGCAAGATCACAAGGACCAGCTTCTTGGACGATGCCTTCAGGAAGAACCTGGAGAGTGCTCTGCGTTTTGGAAACCCTCTACTGGTGCAGGATGTGGAGAGCTACGACCCCATCCTCAACCCTGTCCTCAACAGAGAGGTGCGCAGGACTGGAGGACGAGTGCTCATCACCCTGGGAGATCAAGACATCGATCTGTCACCCTCCTTCGTCATCTTCCTCTCCACCAGAGACCCCACTGTAAGACACACTATGGTTCTATTACACAAATCCCATAGTCTGCTAGGTCTGGTTCCACTCACATGTATGAATGTTTAGGTAATTCTTCCACCCACTTTGATTTCTTTTCAAAATGTCTATAGGAAAAAGTAAAAAGTTGGATAGAATTTACTGTTTTAGAAAATAAATGGAAAATGGAAGTAGCTTCATATAACTTCTCCTTGTCCTCTTCTCTTCAGGTGGAATTCCCCCCTGACCTGTGCTCTCGTGTCACCTTCGTAAACTTCACAGTAACACGCAGTAGTCTGCAGAGCCAGTGTCTGAACGAGGTGCTTAAGGCAGAGAGGCCTGATGTGGATGAGAAACGTTCCGACCTGCTTAAACTGCAGGGTGAGTGTGAGAGACAGTCAGAACACACGAGCTCTGAAGCAAACCACTGAGAGAATATCAAGCCCAATGTGGTCCCCATACTGTCAATAATGGAAAAATCTCATTTTTAGGAAGGAGTTGGATGACAATAATCTGATTGACCTTTTTTTAATTAATCAAACCTGTTTCTGCCTTTTGCCTAATTGTATTCTGGCATACAATCTATAATAAATGAATAGTACGCTGGAGGAAATCAAACTTCTATGGAGTGATTGAAATACAATGAGTAATATTAATAATATAATAATATTTTAAGGCAATATTTGTAAAAGTAGAAGTTTGTTTCCCTGTGCAGGAGAGTTCCAGTTGCGTCTACGTCAGCTGGAGAAGTCCCTGTTGCAGGCCCTGAATGAAGTGAAGGGTCGTATCCTTGACGATGACACCATAATCACCACCCTGGAGAACCTGAAGAAGGAGGCAGCCGAGGTGACCAGGAAGGTGGAGGAGACGGACATCGTGATGGCCGAGGTGGAGGCAGTGTCCCAACAGTATCTGTCCCTGTCCTCTGCCTGCAGCAGCATCTACTTCACCATGGAGTCGCTCAACCAGGTATACAGGAAGCTAGCAAATACCTTTTAAGATTACATAAAAGACATGTAAAGCAATAAATCTGATGTGAGTTATCAGAAAGATCATGATCAGAAAGAAATCTGATGATTTTGCAGTTTACATTTAATTTTAATAATGACTCAAATCAGACACAACATTTTGAGATGCAACAGCAGCTAAAGTTTCCAAAGCCAAATCTACTTTAAAATGAAATGAAAATATGAACCTGTAACTTCTTAATCCAAATGATTTAAGATTAGACTTTAACAGTTACTGAGATGTGAATTTCTTAATTAAATCCACTACGGTTTTAACTGTTGGACTCAAAAGGAGGTGAATTTACTTAGTTCAGAATAATTGAAGCCCAGATAGTGATAGAAAGCACTGTTAACACAAACGTATAAGTCTGTTTCTGATCGAGAAACCTTTTTAAACCCCTTGTTCCCCTTGCAGATGCACTTCCTGTATCAGTACTCTCTGCATTTCTTCCTGGACACGTACCACACTGTTCTGTACGAGAACCCCAACCTGAAGAGCATCAGCGACCACTCCCAGAGACTGGCCACCATCACCAAGGACCTCTTCCAGGTCAAACCCCCAGAACCAGACTGACTTTACATTACCAAACCTTTCCTCCACTGACAAACTGTTCTTCTGCTGTGTGTTTGTGCAGGTGGCCTTTAACAGAGTGGCCCGAGGCATGCTGCACCACGACCACATCACCTTTGCCATGCTGCTGGGCAAGATCAGCCTCAAGGGAATGACCAGGTAAGAGAAGGCCTTCTAGTAGATCGGATGTGAAGATCATGTCTGATGGAGTACAGGGCCTATATAACTCTAGAGTTATATTAGAGTAATATAGGCTCCACAAACGTATCATATTAATCTAAAAGGCTTAAAGTCCTTTCACCTGACAATAATCAAATCATTGTCTGACAGAAAAGGTGTTGGACTTTGTCAGTTTTTTTTTTTTGTTTTTTTTTTATGTGGATAGGCCCAGTAATTCCAGGGATGTGAACATTATGCAACAAATTCCACCTGAGAATTCTGAGATGTCCTGTTCACGATGTCATGAGAACCGAACTTAAAATAACTGTAGAAGATAATTCAGTAACTCTCATGTCTTGGGTTGTTCCAGCGAGCCTTCGTACGACTCTGAGTTCCAACACTTCCTGCGGGGAAAGGAAATTGTTCTGACTGGTACAACCCTGCCCAAAGTCAAAGGCCTGACCACAGAGCAGAGTGAAGCCATGGTCCGCCTCAGCCGCCTGCCCGCCTTCAAGGACCTGGTGGAGAAGGTGCAGGCAGACGATGTAAGTTCCTCTGGTTTGAAATGTAATATTCTATTCTAAAGGTAAAGACAAATAGTAAAAATGTTTTTTGTTCTTTCAGCAAATCTTCATGTGGCTTGAGAGCAACACTCCAGAGCTGGCTGTGCCCTACCTGTGGACAGAGGAGAAGCAGTCCAGTGAGTGTTCATACGTGCTTTAAATGTCACAGATTACATAAAACTGTGCCACTGGAGAAACCTGTGTATTCTAACTTGAAAGAACAAAGCTCATTTGATGTTACTTGCCTGAAACACTGGGATTTATACTAGATAGGCCCTTCCCCCGGTAAACGAAGGCAGAACTTACCCAGTATAAATTTGCAGTGTCTCAAAACAAGATCATCAAACTGAAAATGGCTTCTTCAACTATACGATTATGAAAATATACTTTTTTATTCTCGCAAAGACAATTGGATTATTCAGTCCAAATGTCAAAAAGAATGAACCATTTCTGACTTTCATCAATAATACACTTTATGCACTACATTTGACTACTATGACTTGAAAAAATAATCGCTGACTAATTGACTTCTAAAATCATTGTTAGGTGGAGCCCTGATACAAGCACTAGATAATCCTGTAGCTTAATTATTGAAGCCCACCTGACTGTCTCCTGTCTCTTGTGTCCACAGCTCCCATCGGTCAAGCGGTGCACCAGCTGCTGTTGATCCAGACGTTCCGTCCAGACCGGCTCCTCGCCATGTCCCACCTGTTTGTGTCCAAGGTGCTCGGGGACACCTTCATGAGCATCATCGAGCAGCCACTGGACCTGGCCAACATCGTGGACAGTGAGGTACGGACTGCCCTCAGTCTCATTATATAGGTCAGGGACACCCCAAAACCCTGGGTAAATTAACCTGGTAAGAGAAGTAAAATGATTTTTGTTACTTAGACCTAGGTTTTATGCATTTTGCACTATTGTCACAATGGCTCCAATTTAAAACGATGATGCTTAGCCCTAGCTGAATGTCTGACCCCACCCCCCTGTGCCCAGGTGAAGCCCAGCACTCCGGTCCTCATGTGCTCTGTGCCCGGGTATGATGCCAGCGGTCTGGTCCGAGATCTGGCCGCAGAGCAGAACAAGCAGATCACATCCGTCTCCATCGGTGAGTCAGGGCATGAAATCCATGGCCACAAGAATCACTTTTATCCGCTTCCAAATTGAGCAGAAATAATGTTTCAAAACAGAAATGTCCCTTTTATATTGATCATTATATGTTTTGTGGGTGATTACAGGTTCAGCTGAGGGCTTCAACAAGGCTGACAGGGACATCAACACTGCGGTCAAATCGGGCAGGTGAGTAGTTGTGTTCTGATGTATGTGCTGCCTGTGTTGGTGAGCCTGAGCTCACAGACTGAGTGTGTGTCTTCCTGCTCCTCTTCAGGTGGGTGATGCTGGAGAACGTGCACCTGGCTCCAGGCTGGCTCATGCAGCTGGAGAAGAAGCTCCACTCCATGCAGCCCCATGCCAGCTTCAGACTCTTCCTCACAATGGAGATCAACCCCAAGGTACAAGAGGAAATTTGTCTAAACACAAAATATTATGTTACAAAAAAAAAGATGTATGTACAAGGGTTTAATATTTATTTAAAGAACATTTATTATAATACTTTATGAATAAAAATTATTCTTTACACTCTTTTTGCAATTCTTACACTTTCAAAATAAATGTAACAATTTTTATGTTTAACTATTTAAAATTGTACTTTTCTTTTTTTTTTTTTTTTTAAAAATGAAATGATTCTAGTGCCCCCTGTTAAACACTAGCGGGGTTCCATTAACCCTGGTGGGCACACATTTGCACACTCTTCAGGCTCCGTATTGTTCCTAATGTTTGTCCTGTTGAACTGTCTGCTCGTGGTCAGGTGCCAGTGAACCTGCTCCGGGCTGGGCGCATCTTTGTGTTTGAGCCTCCTCCTGGAGTCAAGGCCAACATGCTGCGCACCTTCAGCAGTATCCCTGTGGCCCGCATGTGCAAGGTACTGTCCCCACTGTCTCTACACTGTAAAGGACTGTGTCCACATCCTAACCATGTCCCCTGTTGTCTGTGGGTGAGTGTAGGCTCCAAACGAGCGTGCTCGCCTGTACTTCCTGTTGGCCTGGTTCCACGCAGTGATCCAGGAGAGGCTGAGATACGCTCCTCTGGGCTGGTCCAAGAAGTACGAGTTTGGAGAGTCTGACCTGCGCTCTGCCTGTGACACTGTGGACACGTGGCTGGACGACACCGCCAAGGTACAGGAATAACAAGAGGAACATATATTAGACATCTAGTAAAGTTTGTCTGTGTTCAACACATTTATCAGACTAATTACAAGGATTAAACTGTTACCAACACCAACAATACATTTAACACCAAAAATCTGTCAGATCAATAACCTTACTGTTGTGTTGTGTGAAATGGATATAGTAGTTGCCATTCATTCACAATGTATTATGAAGGCCTAGTTATAATTTAGAATCAACACGTTATGTTTAGTTTTTTACTGTCCTGAAGTCTATGGTGGAGGATGTGACCAAGATGCTTGTGTGCACAGGGCCGTCAGAACATTGCTCCAGATAAGATCCCATGGGCAGCTCTGAAGACCCTCATGGCCCAGTCCATCTATGGAGGACGCATTGACAATGAGTTTGACCAGCGCCTGCTCAACACCTTCCTGGACAGGATCTTCACCAAGGGCAGCTTTGACAGCGACTTCAAACTGGCCCTCAAGGTGGACGGGCACAAGGACATCAAGATGCCCGATGGCATACGGTACAGTGGCCTATACATTATACACTTAACTTCATTTAATGTGTTAAAACAATTGAAAGGCTTAGGTCACATGCACATGTATTACTTATTACAAGAGTTACACAAGTGTAGCCATGACTGGGCCATGTCTCTTTACTCCTTTGGCATGGGTGAAACAAAGCTTCAGTGTTTTCTTGATACCATAATGATTCGGTGTATGTTTGTTTTCCTGTTGTCCAGGCGTGAGGAGTTCATGCACTGGGTGGAGATGCTGCCGGACACTCAGACTCCATCTTGGCTCGGTCTGCCCAGTAACGCCGAGAAGGTCCTGCTCACCACTCAGGGTGCGTTCATCTTCATTACTCCACACAAATTCATGACTCTGCTTGTTATCACAACATGTAATTTATTTTGTGATCATTTAACTTTTTACTTACATTTATTATGGTGTGACTGATGCATTTAGATGTTCCAAAACACAGAGGAGCTAGTGCTCCAGTGATCTCAAATGAGCAGTTGATCTGAAGCCTGTCTCTGTGCTTTGAGTGTGTTCACAGTGAAGTCTCCACTGAGGTCGGCTGCTGTAGTGTCCAGTAGAGCAGTGCTCCTCACCCTCCAGCAGCTGGATTTGCCATTATGCTACTTCCCCTCTATACCTCTACACCGCTCCCCCACCGCCCCCTTATGGCATTCCAGTATAGCTTCCAAAAAGGCTGCAGGATATAGGGCAAACACACCCATAACTAGTCTTTTCTGCACAGCCCCATGTTTCCCAAAGCCAGACTCTCCCCATGACCACTCCATTCTTCATCCTGCTCTGGTGGTTCTCAAACCCACTTTTGGCTTCATCTGATGACACTCATATGGCCTTGATTTAGACCTGTTGACTGTATTGTTCAGAGTGAGTTAAGTCCTACCCTTATAGTCCTGCCTTCCTTATTCCTCATTTGATTTGGCCCGCTTAATCTGGACAATGGCCTGCAAAAAACAAGGAAGTAAAAGTCGGATACTGGTAACAATGGCAGTCATTGTAACTCTAAAAGCAACTACCATGCTTACTTTGTGGTTCTCAGATTATAATTCTAATTAGATCCACACAACAGCCACATTTTAACTTTAAGAGACACTTTTACAATACAGCTGCATAAAACAAGTCTGGTATCGCCACTTAAATTACCACAGCGATGGAGAAATGTTTCTATAGTCTTAAACCCAGATATACATGACCCCTAAATTGGGTAGAATATTCTGTGGTGACTACTGAGCTATTTGAGAACCACTGTCCCTCTTCTAGCCCCACATGAGTTCAGCTTTGTTTTATTGGATTCTAAATGTCTGGAAACATACAGCTATTTCCCCATGAACATGAATGTGTGCTGATGTTCCCTGCCTGCTGCTTTGGTTTGATCTTCTATCTTCTGTATTGCCATGTTCCACCAGGTAAGCTTTACTCTTGTTCCCATATTAATATTTCATACCCCACCGC
>JACN01064124.1:0-10676 GCA_000787155.1 Scartelaos histophorus | reverse complement strand
ATAAATAAATAAATAAATAAATAGTCACTTAAGCTTTTTTTGGACATGGTAGTCAAGTTGGAAAAAGAAAAACGAAAAGCAAAACGAACGCAAAATCTACCAATAGAACAAGACTTTTGTATTTGAAATCATAGAATACATCTTGTTATACATAAGATAAGAAAACAACACTTCTTTGCAGCTAAAATAAGAAGAAAATCCTGCCAAAAGTTGCTTGAGTCAAGAAAAATACACTTATTCCATTGCTAAATCATTTTAATCATTTTATTTTTAAGTTGAATCTACTCAAATCATCATAAAATCTTCTTAATTTAATTCATTTTAACCTGCCTAGAAATAACAGTGTTTTAATTGCAGCATTAAAGAAGTGAACTATTATTAATAAGACTATTCATATCAGAGCACTTTTTTTACTTTTGTGGAAGGTGTCTTGGTTCAGAATATTGAGCATTATATCAAATTCTATTGACATCTTTCTTGTTAATCTCTCAAATAACAGACTCGTGCTAATTAGTCCACAATGTATCCCACTAATTTTCCTGCCACTGTATAATTGCAGGATTTGCAGTGGAAGACAAAAGGGGCTCCAGAGGTCCCCGTGGTCACTGTGGTCCAGGCAATTATACAGGTCTAACGCTGCTGACCTTTGTTGGCAGTGGAGGAAAAACGCTAGGAGCAAAGAAATAAGAAAAATGTATAGAGCTGTCATGGTCATTACTATATCGACTTGTTCAATATGTGGCAGAAAAAACAATCATTTTTATGGGTTAATATTTATAGAACAGGCGTTTTTTGGACAAGAAGTCACCTTTTGTTGGGCTTCTGTAGAACGTTAATACTATTATACAAGATTAAAACACACACTTCTTGTAGTAGGCCTGTCACAGCAAGTACAATATTGACATTGTTCAATATATGAGAGCCGGAACAGTATATTTTGGGGATCAATATTTAAAATGTGTACAATTTCTTTGCAAAAGGGGTCATTTTTTGCTATAGAGGGTACAATAAAGAGCTAAATCTTAGTTCATTCTGCTATTTATTTATTTATTGCAGCTCATGTTTTTTAATAATGAAAACAACTGTTTTACTGGAACAATCTTGCTTTGTCTCAGTGGCATAAAGTGGTTTAAATATTATAGTTTATTGCAGTATCTCTCTGTAGCAATATATCACACTTTAAAGTCTGTTAAGGTGACAGATCTTTAAGTTCACTCCTCTGCATCCTCTCACCTTCATCACAGGATTCATAGACTCAAGTGTCACACAGTAGTAAGTAAAATCATACACTGAGAGCAAGGATTGAACCATCAACCTCTGAATTAGAGAAGATTATTCTAAATGGAAAGGAAATGAATTGAAGAGGAATGAGCAGCCCCTGATTTCTTTTACATTGAGGTATTCGCTCTTTGACAACTCCAGCAGAACCTGTAAAAACGAGCACGCAGTGAAAGAGAGTGATGCAATAAAGGATTGTGTCAATATATTGGAGGGATTATGAGTGTGGCTTTGTGCTGCCTATTTGCACAAACAGAAAAATGAGTCAACATCAAAAGCATTTTTCATTCGCAGCAGCTGATAGACCGAGCTGGATCAAGACAGTTTCTCTCCAATTTGTGTCAATCCCCAAATGAACAACAACAACACAAGTCAGAGAATATGGGAGACTGGGGCAAGGTGAAGAGTTGAAAAATAGTAGAAAAACAAATTACAGTATTGAAGAGGACTGGTGCAGAGGTGAGAGAGGAATCAGACTTTGCTTTTAAGAATAAGTACAAACAGTCTAAGGGAAAATTGTATTCATCACCTTCCTAAAATAACTGTCTAAGTCACTTTTTACGTAGGCAAAAAAATGCCATAATTTCAGTTTTGGGGGGAGTTTTTTGTGTTTCCTGAAAAACCTGAAAAAAATGACTTTTGCGATTATTTTAGGAAGGTGTTGTATTGTAGCCAACATCATTGAACTGTGTGATTCATCATATGGATCATTGAATAATAATAACTGAATAAACTGCTTAATAAATACTGAATATATGAAATATATGAAAGATAGAACAATTATTTTTGAGGGTCATTATTTATTAGTTATTAGTTATTTCTATGTTATTTTCTACTATTGGAAAACTTTTTGTGATTTTTCTTTTCTACAATTAGATTTGCGCTGTAGAGGGTCAAATACATAACTTTTATTATCTTCCACTGTGGAAGTGTTTCATTCAGTCTATTTATTGCAGCTCACATACTTGTTTAGGGATGATTGTGTCAGTGGCATAAACTATTTTAATATTATCATTTATCATCTATATTTTCTTACAAAAAATTTCGCAATTTAAAATATGTTATCGTGAGCTAATAAAAATCCTTCAAATATCCATAGGTTTCAGAATTATGAAAACTGAACCAATGCCATAACAATTAAACAAAATATGCCACCTTTTATCTATCTATCTTTTATCTTTTTAATTGTGAAAAGTCCGTAAAGTTGCCTGTAACGGGAATGTGAAGTTCATGAATATGGGGGAACTGACAATTTGACTCACGGTTTTAAAAGTGACAAAATCGAGTTTATTCATTCAACTTGATACTTGGCTAATCTTGGTATAATAAGTTTTGATAAGACGAAATTGGCAAATAATAAGTTCGTGGACTGTGTAGAAGTGGGTGGACAATGATCCCACATGAATAAGCCCCTGTTGTTGCATCATGCACATTAACATGATCAGGCTTTAGTGACGATGGCAGCAGATGTGGTTGCCATGGAAACCATATGAGACATGTTCCTTATTTTGGCCAGTGTCTCACAGCTCCTTGTTAAAGTGGTTATTTTTGCAGCACATTTTTTCAATGGGAGAAAATTTGAAGTGCACGGTTTTACACTTGGTTCATACATAGATTTTTGAAAACAAATATGTACTAACTCGAGGCCAAAATACCCCAAATATCTTTTGAGAATATTATGCTGTTCTTCAATGTTCTTTTGCGCTTTTTGAATTGCCAATATGAAATCACTGCTGGGCAAAGTATGCTGGCCTATGAAAAAGACTGAGGGGTTGAAACAAACTCCAACATTAATCTGAGATTGGAACTGGAAGAGTATATTTTTGTGTGCCCTTATATGAACTAGCTTAAATAGGTCTAGTTAGGTGAATACATCAGCACCTCTGACTGCTGTTTTATGGAGGAAAAAGTGGAGATGGATTTTGGATCAGGATGATCAGGGATCCTACGGGAACCTTTTAAATGACATATTGATATATTGATGTTTTCGTGTAGTTGTTTAAGCTGCTTTATAAAGATAATATTGATTTTGTGCAGTGACTTTAATGACGGTTAGAGGGAAACGCATCACTTAAACATGGCTTGAGTGGAGTGGGAGACACTTGGCAATTCCTTTGCAATATGCCACGATCTCTGGACCATTGAGGGGCTTAAGTAATGATTTAATAATGCAGTATGTCCCTACAGATAACTAAATTGTGTGGGGATTTGTGGTGATCTCTGAAATAGTAATGTCCCATTGACGATAATATAATAATGGAGGAAAGGTACTGTTGACTCGTTCTCCAGAGAAATAAGCTGTAATGCAATGGGCAATCCTACTGCCAGGTAGGATCTTATCCTGGCTGTAGGATAAGAGTGTAGGATCTAGACTTGGGTCCCTGAGCATGTACACAGCATCTGTCAGATTGGCCTAAGGTCTATTGAAGTTTGGGTCAAATGCAAGAATGGATTTCCCTCACAGCCGATTATAAAACTATATCTTAAGCTTATTTAACTTTACTAATATCAACCATTAAACAATAACATAGGTTTTGTTTACAGTACATCTTAACAGCTTATGTCAATCAAATGATGTGATTTAAAACAGCATAAATAGAGGATTAAGCTTTCTCCAATTTGCAGATTCAAATTGCACCTTCACAAATTCTCTAGTTGTGTTTTTCATTGCTCACTTCAATCTCAGTATTCATCATGCAACAGAAAGGGCACCCAGTTGAAAAATATAGTATTTGTTGTACTGCCCACGCAACTGCATAAAAGGTGGGCACCTCACTAGAGCAGACTGCACAGCACAATATGCTCACAGCCAAAGTAAATGAACACAAGTGTAACTAAATTGTTTTGCATATGAAGCAGGAGGCAGTAACACTGGGTCTATGAGGGGAGGCATAACAACAACATCTCCTAAAATAACTGGCTCATATCACCCTCCCCCAGTGTTGATCTCCTCTCCCTGAGTAAAGACTTGGTGGATGTTGTGTGGATGCCTGTGTCTGCTCTCCAGGTAGCTGTCTTTCTCTCCACATGCATCACCATTAACCCGGCGGCCGAGAGCCACTGGGGAGTCTGACCTTAACAACTGTCCATCACAGAGCAGTGCATTCCCCAGCACCTCCACTCAGGCTCCTCTTACACTATAGAGTCACAAATAGACACAAGTGGTAGACTGACGGGAGATTGTTTCGTCATTGGGATACAAAGCAGTATTATAGTTACGGCTCACCCTCTCTACTGTCTCTACTGTCTGATCATTCAAGTGGCCTGAGAGTTGTAAGAGACGTATTAAATGTCTAATATAGAACAAGGTAACTAAGTTTGGAAAAACAATATTGTTATTGTAGGCTGCTATATCAATATATTGCCATATCTTTAAGCATTTTTTATGACAGCTCTACAATATTGTTCCTGAATTAGAGAGAGGAAACTTGTTTATGCAACACACTTGACATATTCACCCAGGTTGTGGTTTAACAAAGAAATGTTGTTGCTAAAATGTATTTGGTTCTTAAAAAACACAATATATCACAGAGACTCATATTGTCACCTTTCTAAAATAATCGCATAAGTCATTTTTTCAGGTTTTTCAGGAAACACAAAAAACTCCCCCCAAAATTGAAATTATGGGATTTTTTGGCGTAAGTAAACTTAGGCAAAAAAGTGATTTAGGCGATTATTTTAGGAAGGTGATGATATTGATTATTGCATATATCAATGTATTGAGATAATACTGTATTATACGAAATCGTGAGGGAGCCAGTCCTAGTTATCATAGCTGAACTCTGCTCATGCCACATGCTTTGGATTGGCTGATGACCAACCACATATCTGCCTGTAAGACAATAACATTTGATTAATTATCCGGCCCTACATTGTGATATATCAGCAATTCAAAATCTGCTTCCACTGGTGGGAGGAATATTACCGTGACCAGTGGTGATGAGAGTCCTTGAAAGGGGAAAGGGTTATCCGCAAAGAAATGTCAGCAAAGAAATGTCAGCAAAGAAACGGTGGATCAGGAAGGCCAATGAGCTCCCAAATATGGTCAGAGCTGGGTTTTTTTTTTTTTTTGGTTTTTTTTTTTACTTTTTTTTAACTCGGAGGTCCTTTTGAGATTCAGAATTGCTTGTCAAGGAAGACCAACACAATCAATACTAAACAGTCAAATTACAAAATATCACATTATAAAACCATTCACACCTTTCAAGGAAAACATGTCTCAGTCACTGCACTTTTTACAATTTTCTTGAATTTATCATGTGACAAGTAGACTCCAATTTAAGATCTTTCTATGAATGACTCTGCTGCTGTGTAGAAAAAGGCAGATTTTTCCACCTCTGTGAGCCACCGAGGCACAGTGAAAAGTAACTGGGAGGAGAAGCGAGGCCGATAACTACATGAGCTGATATTAAGATCACTGTTACAGCCCCAGGCCTCCAGTTTGGATTTTTGTTTGTTTTGCTGCCATTTTGTCCCTGCTGCCAGAGTCCTTGCCCCTGATTGGTGGAGCCCCTCTTCACCTGGCCCCGCCTCCAGCCTCCTCCCCCTTTTTTAGAAGATCACAGCACCTGTTCAGGGCTGCTGGTCTTTGTGGCCACTATGCCAAAGTGTCTCCTGTGTGTTTGTCAGTCACTTTTGTGTGCTAGTGCGTGACTTCTGTGTATTGAGACTGTCTGTTTTGTGTAGTTCGTTCTGTTTTGTGCCTTTTTGATTTGGTCACTCGATTCTGTTTGTGGGTTTGTGGTTTTCTTTGGGACATTCGTGGTTTTGGTTTATTTTTGTGTCCCTTAGTTAATCACTCGTTTTGTGAACTCACGTGACCCGTTTTAGCACAAAACTTGTTTTATGTTAAACCTGTTGTGTTGTTTCTTAACTTGGTTTAGTTATGTACATATTTTACCATGTTTTGTTAAGTTAAACCTTTTACACACCTGTTCAATAAACCTTATTTATTTACTCCATTTTCCACCTTGGTGGGTTTTTTTGTTACTTCCCACACCCTAGCAGAGCTGGTTTGTAATATTACTAAGGTACCCCGGAAGTTACCCCTGTATATACTTGCAAATAAATATTTACCAATGTTGTTTTCTGTTGGTGATGTGCAACCAAGTAAACCATAAAGAGTGCAGTGGTGAGTGAGAGAGAGACCACTTTAGTGACACACGGAGTCCAGAGTGGAGGAGGAAGCACATACGAGGTATCACCATGTACGTGAAGATGGGAAAGTCTTATCGCACCATCCTGGAGAGGGCTGCATCCCTGTTTGGCATAAACAACCAACCCAACACTATCATAATCGTATATTTTATGCTGGTAATTGGTAAACAGAATTGGTAAAACGCTCCTTATTTCAGGAAATGAACAGAATGCTCGAGTGAACCCAGTGAAAAATGCAGCTATAAAAACCATTCCATTGCTACTATCTTTAAACTTTATCTTAATAAGCCACTGAATTATAATTTCATGTATAATTATAATGTACGAAGATGCAAATAACAAAAACAAAAGCAACAATTAAAAACTTCTTTACATTATCCCTCAATAACAACGCACCCGCACAATCAGGGAGCAGCCGAGCGAGACGCTGAACCCCATTACTGTGAACTGGGGAAGTCTTTGTAAGCGGAGAGCAGTGGAGCGCTGCTAAGCCCAGACAGCACAAAAGCACAAAAACACCTGAGACAATACACACACACACACGACACAGCACGCACAAAAACAGCACCCGGTAATCAGCTATGCACAGGGGGCACTCGAGTTCATTAAATTTAGCTTATTTTTACTACTTAAGGTGGTCAGAAAGTTGATGACACTGACACTTCTATATTTATAATAATGCTCCACTGCTCTTTGTTAACTTTTTAAATAGTTTTGGCTCGTGATTCTCATGGATGTTGTTTCCTGATGACTACAGATGTTTGATTTATTTTTTTTTATTTGAGGGTTTGGAGTAGAAACTGGCCCAGATTCTTCAACAAAATGGTTGATTTGACTGAAAATATGTGCTTATTTCCATTTATGCTTTACATTTCTATAAGATTTATAGTTTCCTTTTATCAGAAGAGGGACAAACAGAACTTAAGAGTAATTAAAGCTGCTTGGGGCATTTATAGCCCTCGCCCCGGTGCACACGCCCCTCCCACGCGACCGCCGATTCGCACGCCATTCTGTCTTCCCGACAGCCGCCCAGGCCGACAGCTTGTCCTTTAAAAAAGATACATATTGCACCTTTAAATGTTCCTTAGGAGTCATTGTGCCCCTGCTGGCCAACCCTCAAAAATGACCTACGTCTGTAATATTGCTTTTTGTTTCTTGTCTTGCATAGAATGTATTCCTCAAGTTTGATCCAAATCAGATCCTGTGACACTTCATGTCTATATTAGGGGGCGTTATAGAGTTCGCTTTTCAGATACTTTATAGTGTATTATAATCAGACTGAGATCACGCATTAGTGAGTCAAATTTTAGTAAAATTGGGCTAAACATGTGAGTATAAGATTTTTTAACTATTTTACCTGGGAGTCTTTGCACCTCTGCTGACCAACTGTGAAAAATGCATCATGTCTGTAATTAATTTTTTTGTTTGTCATTTGTTTGTCATGCATAAAATTTATTTCTCAGATTTGGTCCAAATCCGATCATGTTGATGCTAGAGTTCATTTTTCATTTACTTTATAGTGTATTATATTCAATTCATTAGTGATTTAAATTTCAGAACAATGGGACCATGTGGGTGTAATAATTTTTAAACTATTTTCTGGGGAGTCTTTGCGCCCCTGCTGGCCTATGTTCTGATTTCTCTGTCTAGTGAGATCTTCTAATATGCTTTGTTAGGTTAAAGGTCCATCAGTCAACTGACCCACACAACACATATCACGAGTCAAAGGGACATTTCAATTACATAGAGCCATGTTTCTATCAATGACAATCAAATGACTTTCTGTCCACAAATATCTGCGGGTCAGGTAAAGGCGGATCAGTTACCAAGGAAACTGCTCCGAAGCCAACGTGAATGACAAGTGGTAATAGCTCATCCGTCACTCCCGACTGAATTGTATTAACAGTTTAGCGGTCTCGCCCACTCCTTTCCCCGGCAGCTTTTAACAAGTCCCTTTTGGCTGCAAGATGTTCAGAGGCATTTGGATTCTCCCCATCAAATACCTGCTCCATCGTAAAATATATGAGGCTTATTTCAGATAGTTGTAGATCATAAAATATCCTTTAATGTGTAATGTATGCATGAGTTTCCCGAAAGTATTGCTGCAGTTAAGTTGCCTGATTGGCACTGAAGTATGGGTGAAATGGACAAATCGTGTCTGCTTATACTAAACTGAAAGATGCATGTACGTCCTATTATTGCATTGCCTGGGAGGTTCCAAGGTTTCATTTATTCTTTTTTACATTACAAGCAGAAAAACATTCCCATCGACCAAATATTTTTAATTTCCTCAGCCTAAAAAACCCCAAAACAGAACCGTTTTATTTGACTTTCTGTGCAAGTTCACCCTGAAAACTATTAATTTAAACTACAAGAGGAGACAATATTCATGCAGATAACTCCATACGACCACATCCTCATTCTGCACTGATTTTTCCCATTAGAAACCTATATTAAGTTGCGGGAGAAACATTTTTCCACTCTTCACTGCAGCCTTGACCCCTGTCAGCACGTCATTCCTGTGGATCTTACTTTAAGCCATTTCAAATAGAAGGATTTTGTTTTTTTAAAGCGACGACGTGCCAGAAAACACATCTTCTCGTTAGCGTAATATAACATAGAACCAATTCAGGGACGTCTTAATTGTAATGAGTGTAATTATATGTCATTTTGATGTTAACTTTGAGCCGCCTGTCAAAATGACGGCCGACAGAAATAGCCATTTTTATTTAATAGCCCTTCTGAGAGAGGTTGCACTCAAGGCTTGTGTAATAGACCCTAGATTTATAAGTTGGATTTGTAAAGCCGTTTCAAATTTTGTGAGCAGTGAAAGCAGCGAGTAATCTAATGTGCTCTTTGATTTCTTATGAGCTGCATTACGAGTAGCAGTCTGGTTTTAAAGAAGATGAAATACGCCTTAAAATGAAGAAAAGATAGACGACTGTTTGAGTTTGAAATCTCTATAACAACATGTCAAAGCACTGCTGAGATGCTCACTACATGTACGGGGAAAACACAGCTGACGTTTAATATGTTGAAAATGTTTTTATTTGCACTAAAAATTACTTGGAATAAGTTCCCAAAATAGTCCTTTCTATAAACTTACAAAGCAGTTCGTGACATTCCACTATGCCAATCCAATCCACTTTATTTCCACTTTATTTCTATAGCACATTTCATAAAAAAATACAGACAAATACAGACTAAAAGCAACAATAATATAATAATAAAATAAATACGCATTAAACACAGATTAAAACATATTAGTCCTAAAACAATAAACCAGTAAAATCAAATAAGAGCAAAGCCATAAAATAGCAATAAATAAATAAAAACCCATAAAATACATAAAAAATAAATAGATAAAAGACACAGAGGACCACACAACTCATGCGGTGTTAAAAGCCACAGAATAAAAGTAAGTCTTAAGACAAGACTTAATGCCAGTGAACATCTGATTCATGACCTGTCCAAATGGATAATATTAAGTCCATTAGATAAAGCCTCAAGGTGAAGTGTAAGTCACAAAAACAAACCACAAGGTTACTGCAAAACATCGCTTGTTATAAAATAAAACAATACATCCTTCAAAACGGTTAGAAACGTGCTTCATATCACTCAATAAGACACAGAGGGACGGGCATAGACACTTATTGATTTCTCTAGTAATTTTGATCTTTGTAAATTAGTTTTCTTGCTGCGCCATACGTCATATTACGAATGAAATGAACAAGAACTAAAGGGCACTGGGATCTATTGAACAGTTTGGCTCAAGGAGTTTCATTGACTTGTCTGAACGAAGGTACATGGATTTACATTGATTATCAGTCTACATGCTTCTCTTCTTACTTTAGGTGAAGGCTTCCTCTCCCAAAGACGTGTAAAGTGTTCAAAATTCAGTCTAAAATCCATAATGAACGAGTGTGAAATGTCTTTAAAGGTGCTTTGTGTAACTTTTCTGGTGGAGAGTCCATCATCTGTTAATTTAAAGCTCAAAAATACGTAGAAAAACAGGCCTTCTGACTGTGAGCGGGGTCGCCTCTCCACAGATCTGACCTGAAACTCTGGTTTGCTTCCCATAAAGATAGAAAAGTTGAATGCCGTACTTTGAAACATCTCAAACAAAGCAATCTCCACGAAGAAAAGCATTTGAAAGAATACAGCAGAATGTACCTTTTAGGTATTTCACCAGTGTAATAAATCACATTCTGATCGTACAGTTATTATTATTATTATTATTA
>KN504270.1:0-17799 GCA_000787155.1 Scartelaos histophorus | reverse complement strand
GTGTGTGTGTGTATTGCCTCTCCACTCTCCAGACACACTGTGGTATTCAAAACAAGCCCGAGGCAGCAGAGCACCAGGTCAGCTATCTCATTTATTTTCTACTTTTATGAATGCTATCTCAGCTGTGAACACATTAGAATGATGTAAACACTGCTCGGCTTAAAGAAAATATTTGGACAAGTGAGTAGAATAAAGTATTTTTCTGTAGTAAATGTTCTCCACTACATTATGCCAGAACAAATTTGTAACAACTCAAGTCATTAAGCACCAGATTTTCACAGTACAAATCTTAATTGTGGTGCATTAGACAAGATAGAATTTGTTCAACTAAAACTCTCATAAATTACTGTGATGGAAGATGTTGTGACAAGCTGTTATCAAAGCGTCCAGCGAAAAACACAGAATGATGGATGGCTTAGAAGATTTTCAGATTGTATAAATGTCTGACAACATCCTGTAAGGCCAGAGAATATGAAATGTTGTTTAAGATGAGGAGACAAGCTTTTTACCCAGACCCATTTTTGTCATTTGTTGTTGATTTTCTTATTTTTTTTACCTTCGATAGGAAGTGGAGAGTATGATTTCCAACCAGGAAGTCAAATTTGGAAATAACAAATTGGTCAGACTGGAAAAAAGATGTATTAAAATGTGCAGCTAAAAGCAAAATGATTAGTTTAACCTGTCTTATGTTTTTATTGGTTGTATTTAGGGTCAAAAATATACTCACATGTTTCTATTCTGAACGAGTGACTAAACCTTGACCACATAAACATAAAACCAGTTAATTTGTTTGAAAATTTTAGATTGAAATTCTTACAATGCGCCAGCCGTCTAAAAATAAAGATTTATCAAAGATGCACAATGCAACTTTTCTTTTCATGGAGATGTCATTGCTAGTATAAATTACAGTATGCATGTATTTCTTTGCAATAAAACACCAGTAATTGAATAAATGCAAGACAGATCACGTTTCCATAATTTCCATAATATCCATAATATTCCATAATCCATAATACTGCATATATTTTGGGTTCTCCCAGGGAAGCAACTCAAAATAAGACGTGGTTACTATGATATGAAGACAACACCATTAAACCATGCAAGGATTTCCCAACACTACTGCACATTCAAATCCGATGTGTCTGGTCTTCCACATTACGAGGTCTGTGCAGAACTCGTAATTCCTGATCGGTTCATCTGAGACATAAATCCTATAAGGAGAAGGGATTTTCACATCAATATAAATTCAACGTCAAAATTGACTTCCTCCGTAACATGACTGAATATGACATAACTCCACTCATCCTTATTGACACTCGGCAAAGACCAGATAATGAAGATATGGATCATTCGTCACCACGGCCCTGTTTGTTTATAGTCAAAGAAGATCACGTTTTATTAGAAACCGAAGCTTTTAGCGAAGTTCAGCTCTGTGCTCCTCAGATAAATAGCCCCCAG
The DNA here is from genome assembly GCA_000787155.1 of Scartelaos histophorus. Lineage (NCBI taxonomy): Eukaryota > Metazoa > Chordata > Actinopteri > Gobiiformes > Gobiidae > Scartelaos > Scartelaos histophorus. Next base: position 16,341 of record KN504270.1, on the reverse strand, counting down.
TCAGCAGCTATTTGCATCACATTAATTCCTTGGCAAAGATTAGCGTTACGTATACAGCAAAGTAAAGTTAAGTCGTTTATCTTGGAATTGGAGCTTTCACTAAGAGTTAATTGTTTTCTATATATGGGAGGCACAGGACTATCTGACTGGGTCCACGCTTCATATGTTATAATTACTATGTGAAAAAGTGACAGGAATCTATTGTGATGTTTCTGGATAATGTGCTCCATTCATCAGCAGCTGCAGATGGTTTCATTTTGAGCTAAAGAAAAGGAGACATGTCACAATGTATTGTCTATCAGAGCCCAGAGAATACACTGTTGCATCACACAATCTGCTGTGTGCGAATGTAAATGAGGAGAAACAACTGGGATATAAAGGTCCATAATTAAACAGGCATGTTGGCTTTTATGTAGTGTTACAAACCATGTTGATAAATCTCTTCATTCCTATGTGGCAGTGTCCACACTTTTTCTGTTCTATTATGGAATACTGACATGATACTAAATGAATGGTTAAGTCCATTTTCTTCCTTAATTTGTGCTGTGTGTGTTAATTCTTACCAGACAGAGGGGGGGTGTTCTATTTACAGCATGAACAATCAAATGAATAAATCATTTTGTACTCTGTTAGCAATAACGGCCTTTATCATTTCTACCTGACATAATATTCAGATTTCTGCATGGAGTGTGTGGAGCTGCCTTGGAGAGACCTGGGAGTACCTTGCTCAAGGACACATTGACATTTCGATGGGAGGAGCTGTGCACCTCAGGGTGTAGCTTCAGTCTGCAGGGACCAAACGATATATGGGAGAGACGGACCATCTGGGTCATATATGAGGATCATGGTAATTCATATGAGCAGAATGTCAGTGAAAGTGGCTGACCATTCAGCTGAGATTATGGCCTATATTATGTGCCACCATTTTACACTGAGTGAAAAGCTCAGTAACATAATGGGATCTATGCTGCTGCTGATGTCATAGTCACATGATCACATACTAGAGGCTGTTGTTGGATGGTTCCTGATTAGTTGCAAATGCAGTAAAGTTATAGAATATCATTCTGTTTGATTATCTTCCCTTTATTTAATCAGAATGCTTCAACGTTCTTTCATTATTCAAGAATGTATCCTTCTGCTGTATCCTTCTGTAATTTCACTCGTAATAGTTGTGATAATTTTACATTTTGTGTTTTATTTGATCAAAGATGTTAACTCCAAGTGTGATGAACCAGGGCCTCTCTTTCATCGCACTCTGGCAGTTTAATTCATCCATACAAGTGGCCAAGGCTGCTTTCTTTGTGCTGTCACTTTAGACCTGAGAGGTTTTGTCCAAGCACTACATCAAAGAATTTTACATTCCTCCACCATTTCCTGCTTTTGAAAAATACTGATTTTAATGAATGAGAGTCGAAGCATTAACCTCTACAGCTGCATTGGTACATTTACTGCACAAGCTCATGAATACATCAGTTTCAATCTATGTTAGCAATGCAGCTTGCTCCCTATTACAATCGCTCAATATCAGCTTCATTACTGTGGGGAATGCAGGCACTTTTTGTCGAGCAGAGCCAAATCAGCCCCTTTTAAAAGTCCTCCAATTTTTTTGACCTAAATTGTTGTAAAAGTCATGAAATCATGGCCTAAAGCAGCCTGGGTCAATAAATGCCATTGGCACGCATGATGGAGGGTTTTCACAGCAGAGGCTTAGTAAGAAGCTTTTAGTTTTAAGAATCTTACTGTAAATTAAATGTAGCTCAATATTACATGTTTAAATGGCTCATTTTATGACCTGTGTTATACTGTGGTTTCCTCATCACAAACAAACCTGGAGTTGTGTTTCATTTCATTCACACATTTTAACACACAAACCCATAACACACATTTGAGTTCTTCTCTCAAGCTGAAAACACTCTGTTCCAACTTGTGATGTCATGTGGTAATACAGGAAGTGCACCACTTTGTTTTTGTTTTTTACTCGTTAGTGTGTTTGTTTGTTTGTTTGTTTGTTTGTTTGTTTGTTTGTTTGTTTGTTTCTATTAGAATCATTTAGTTAATTTCAGTCCTGGAATTACCCGTCTCAACCGAACAAAAGGTAGAAGATACCTGTTAAAATAAAAACTACCACTACATGTCGTCACAAGATGGAACAGAGCATTTTGAGCTTTACGGATCCAGACAGAAAAATAATGTGAATGAAACAAAAAAACTCTAAATATATATTTAGGAGGTAACAAAATTCTAGCATGGCTTAAAGCTTATAAGCTCTATTTAATACAGGACCTTTAACAATAATGAAATAAAATTCTGAATGCCACTGTGTAGTTACTCATTAACATAATTTGTTCTATACTAAACCTCTATTACTAATGGTTACAATAATAAAAGCTTTCAAAAGTAATTACACATTTAGGGAGCGTTTAGGAGGTGCAGCTTATGTTTCCAAATTTAAGATTGTATTGTTTAGTGCTCAGAGCTACTGGAGAAGACGACCACAATCCCACTGTGCGGTCACTACACTGGATTTCCACATCACTGTTGTCACGGTGAAGAGGGACCATATTTTAGTTCGGGACTTAATGCTGTTTTGTGATACAGACTTTTCAAACATATTTCCCCAGCCCCTCTCCTTAAAACAGAGATTGTCCTGCAGCTGTGATTGGGTGAGCCTGTGGGTGCATTAGACTCTATTAGAGGCCTGGTCCCCTGGGACACTGCTGCAGACCTCTCCTCTCCAATATAACCCACATTCATCATTAAAAACATGGGGGTTTCTGTTTTCACAAAGTATTTCAGCAAAACTTTCAAAACTGTTCACTTTTACATAATATATATGCTCATCCATATATGGGTAATTTTGCACTTTTTTCCCATCAGTATTTAGCAATACTTAATTTTATTGCCATTCTGTTTTCTTATGTTTATTCCATATCTGTATTTCATATTAATGTATTCAATTTAGATTTTCTGCAGCGTGCATTCTGAAGTACTCACACTGTGGATGCAAATATCTACAGAAAATAGAAGGTCAAAGGATTGAAAAGATGGATCACAAAAGCATGTAGGTTGTAAGATCTTGTTTTCATAAGTATAATATTTTGGTGTGTCAAACTCGTGTGCACAAGCCAAATGAAGTCAGGATAAATAGCATGTGTTTAATGGATTCCTTTATTTTATTAATGTAGTTGCACATTCTTTTATTCATGTTAATCCCCATTATTTCTGCACGCGCTATAAAAGGCAGCTATAGAATTCAAACGTAGATAAAAAAGCAATCCTTCTTAATAGTGCCTTTTTAAGACTGTATTGTTGTTAATAGCCTTGTTGATTAGAATTCATTGCATTTTTGAATGAGGAGTGCAGCTGATTCAATTGCAATAAAAGACAATCATTGTATTTGTTGTTACGTTGGATTTCAAAGGGCTGTTATTATAGGCATTAAATGGTGTGGGCTTTAATCACCAATCATTAATTATTGTGATTCTAATGTCTGCTTTGTTTTCCCCCTCAATACAAACTAACATATCAATTACAATTACACAAAGGGATTAAAAGGACAATGCACTGTCTTTATCTGTGAAGGCTTTACTATAATGATGTACAATAGAGTATGTTTACTATTGTGTTGTATTGTCTAGTGAACAGCTACTTGTGTTACTACCTGCTAAATAAATACATGTTACAATCACTGCTAATAGAAACATAGGTGATATCAGGGGAAATCTGTATTGATACTTTCCCGTGACATCATGCTGGGGGTGTGTATAGCAGTGTATAGATGTGTATAGCAGAATGTTCATCAGTTACCACGGTGACACACACATTAGAGAACGCAGCCTGACCTGAGGAAAAATACAAAATGAATTTAAACAGATTTAAACGAAACAACATTTTCACGAGCCTGTGATCAATATAAGTATCCATGGTCCTGTTTTGGTGTGTGGTGTTGGATTCTCAACAATAGATGAGAGTGACAAAAAAAACAAAAAAAAACTGAAACTGAAACTAAAAAATTGATTGTAACATTTGAGAGGGGCTTGCTTAAGAGCACAAAGCACCTGCTCTGTCAGATTTCTGGTCAGATTGTGTTGAAATAAAGATTAAATCAGATTAAAGTCTAAAAAAGCCTCAGACAGAGCATGCCTACAGTTAGCGTCACACTCCAGGGAATGCTGATTTTCTCCCCCAAAAAAAGTGAAACGATAATTTGTGAACTGTAATACAATTTGCAGTACTGTGTGGGCATTGGTAAAATATATATATGTATGTAATATTCTTTGAAGTTTATTAAAAAGACTAACCAGACCCTTCCCAAACTCAGACAAACTTTGCGCTGTGGGGTTGACTATTAAAATCAGTCCACGTACCTTTCCTTTCCCGTCGCAGCCCCTCCCCTGAGTGTTCATTACAGACGTCCTTAAAACTCCATGAGCAGTAAGTAAGCGGGATCCTCCTCTCACTCTCCACAATAGCACAGGAGCCTCTATGGAGACAGAATAAACTAATGGAGCAGAGTGAACAGTGACACTACACGAGGCAACAGGCTGCACCACAACTGACTGGTCCTGATCCATTACAGAGACACACAGGCACTGCATCAGTCTGGGGATTTGTTTGGTTTATGAATAACATACCTTAAAGTCAGTTTCTATACAGGTAGGATCATGTCTACATTTTTTCACAAGTATTACCCACAAAGTAACTATAAGGGCAAAATTTAAGCAAGTTTAATTTTTTGCCAGACTCCAGAAAAAAGAGTCAACAGGTCCTTCATTTTTTTTTTTTGTAATCATGTGGAAAAAGGTTTAATGAAAGAATGAATGAATTGATTTACAAAACAGGAGAACAACACACAAATCACTTTTAACTACTGCATTGAGCAATATGAATATTACACAGAGAATATGGGCTTCATTTCATCGTAACACTACCGTAGATTTCAGATTAAAGCGGGTATTATTTAGCTTTCTACCATGTTATAATGTTCTCACTTTAAAACATGCATGAAGAGATATTTTTAGATATCATTCATGCATGATTGGGTATTATTAGCAATTTCACCTGATCCCTTTTCATACCTTCCTTATGGTTAGCTGAACAATTCTGTGCAATGTGCAGCCCGGTGATTCAAACATGACCAAGTTACCATGTGAGCTGCACTTGGCATGTTAGAAACGACCATGTTATTGTCTTGAGTTGAATTATGCTGATATTACTTTGGCTTGCTGTAAAATATATTCAGGCTTTTGTCCAAATGCACTGTTTTATACATTGTTAGAACTGTAAGTTACCAACACTTGCACCTTAGACCTTTAAAATGCTGAATGTTTCTCTTTCCAAACATAAAACTCCCAAACAGACCCTTGGGAAATACACAGAGGTGTTGAACAGGAAGTAATGCTGAGGCGATTTTTAATAAAAGTGCTGGTTTGTGTGGTGTGTTTGGGGGAAGTGCAGCTTAAGTCACAGTGACACATGGGAAACAAACAGTTGAAAACATGGCCATCTGTAAATATGTGACGAGTGTCTCAAAGTTCAGACAAAGGCCACTGTCAGGGTCAATAAGACTCAGCCAGAGGACCAGTGGATGTGTCTGCACTAGACGTATCACACATGAAGTAGAGGTACTAAAAAGTTTAAGTACTTAAACAGCCCACATTACGCTATTTTATGATTTATATTATAATGTTGTTTCCTCATCAAAAACATGCATTGAGTTGTGATTAACTAAAAACGCCCCGGAATTGCAAATCTCTACTGAACAAAGGGTTAAAAAGTAGCTATTAACTTGATTAACCTACCACTGCATGACATCACAAGGTGGAACAGAGCATTTAGAGCTTTGATGATGTAGACAGCCTAATAATTCAAGTTACTCAAACATGTGAATGAAACCAATCACAACTCCAGGTATGTTTTTGAGGAGCTATCCGCATTCTAACATGAATTAAACCTCACATCAGTCCATTTTGTGTTATACAGGATCTTTAAAATAAACCTGTTGACAAATAAAATAACTACTCAGATGATTCATTATATTATCAATAGTGGTGAGCCATTATCGGCGTTAACGTGCTGCAATAATGTGGGACTCTTATCGGGTGACATAAAAAATATCGCCGTTAATCTATTCTCAGAGTTGGGCAGGAAGATAGGTCTATATTAAGCAAACTATGATGACTTTCACCTTTAGCGTGGATGTATACCTCGCCGAACTGCACTGTAGGGGGCAAGGAGTTTTCAAACCTGTAGCTACTGTGAAATACCACAGTGACCGCCACACACAAACATGGATGCAGCTACAAAGGTGCCAGGTTTGCTTCAGGAACAATTTTTAAAAAGCTTCCCAATGGAGATATCGACAAGTCTAAGGTTGTTTGCACTTTATGCAATGCAGAATTAGTTTACTGTAGAAGTTCTACCAGTCTCAAGTACTACCTAAACACAAAGCATCTCTTAACAAACACTGATGCCGGGTCAAGCACTGAAACGCTGGGGAAGAGTTGCCATCAAACTACTTTGTTTGAGTGTAACCGAGGTGAGCCTGTCAGCGCAGCTCTATCAGACAAGCTAACTAATCTTCTTGCTCAGTGGAGCCACTAGCTGCCGACCCATCAGCGTGGTTGAGGATGATGGGCTCGAGCTTGTTCTCCAGGCGGCCACAGGTGACCCATCTTACAAACTACGAGTGAGGCGAACTATCATTAGGAGAATACATGAGCAGTATGCTGCAGAGAAAGCCACAAAGGATAAAAAGATGGTAGAGGTGGGGTGTGCAGCACTGACCGGGGAAAACTGGACATCTGTCAACAACGATAACTACCCCGGCGTTACTGTGCACCTCATCGATGCTAACTAATCACAACGACATCACGAATGAGAAACCTCTTCTCAAGGACTTCTATCTATGTCCACCATTAATTATCAAACATGAATGGGTAATGTGACTGACTTGGACATCCCGGCTTGCTCCACTGTATTCCTAAGACCTCCATACTGAAGACAGATGTGTAGAAGTGAATGGAAACATCCATCCATCCATCTTCTCCCGCTTAATCCTTCTGGGTCGCGGGGGCAGCACGATGCCCCTTACTTTGTGCACCAGACCCAGACCCTATGAACCCCTCTGCAGGTGGTGACCCACAGGAGGGAGGAACTGATGGTCAACGGTCCCTGATTGTAAACTGTTCATAGGGTGTTGCATGTTTTTGGTTGATGGGGGGAAACCGGAGTACCCGGAGGAAACCCATCCAGACACGGGGAGGAAACATGCAATGCAAAGTGAATGGGAACATGTGACAGTGAAATGGACAGCTTTGTGACGACCGTGACAGTCGCTCATCAACTCCTCACTCACTGTCAAACAAACTACAATGTATTTTTCACCAGACGTGCGCTTGACCATTAGTACAAAAAATTGTCACTGTTTTCTGCATCCAATTCCCTCACATTTGTGCAGGAGGAAGAGCGCTCACCTCCCAGGTTTGGACAGGACACTTGGCTGTATTCAGCAGAAGATTATTTTAGTTTAAGAAAATAGTCCCCTTGTGGCTCATACAAATTTTCTACTTACATGGTTCAGTCTGTAAAGAGGGAAAGTGGTTTCAAAATTACTCTTGGGGGGATAAGCATGGGCAAAAAGTAATTGGAATTGTAGGAACTTTCTTTTTCAGAAATGTACAGCCTAAGAAGTGTTTGGCTCCACTGTAAACACAGGAATAAACAGAGAAACACAACAGCGGAGTTGCCAGCACAATATATATGGTGACCGTGAACTGTCAGCTCAGAGTTTCTCCAGCAAATTGATTTGAAAATCAATCGACCAAACTTTCTGACCTATAGACTATCTCTGCACTGACTTTTTAATGCCATTTTATACACTACTGTAAGCTAACAACATACCCTAATCTATTCACCTCTTATCATGGAGCTAGCGCCTCTCCACTCACAGATAAACAGATGATTGATTTATTATGAACCTGATATTGAGTTTTACATGCCAAAGCCAAAGCAGGGGATGATGACATTTGTGCTTTCTGTTGTAGTACAATGGAAAATGTCAATGCTTTTTCACAGTGCTGCGTCGCAACAGCAGGGGGCAGACAGAACCATGACACTCCAACATGTTTGTAGCTCAAAGGCAGAGAAGAAGAAGTGATGTGTCGGAGGCAAAGTGTGTATCACTGCTTGGGCATTCAGCATAATATTGCATTACAGCAGAAAATCTTTTGGTCACATGTGGCGTGAAACTAAACACCGGGAGTCCTAACTGTGATGTGGGAAGTTTTTGTTTTTTTATTTTTTTACAGTATGTTCTTTCTGATGTCACTGTCTGTACGGTAGTGTAACCAGAAACAGTTGGTATCTTGGTAATTTTCTTTTTTTCTCTCATAATTTTCATCTAATCAATATATTTATAGGTGCACTGCAACTTTTCTGGTGGAGAGGTCGCTGCCTTGTCTTCCTTCTGTGAATAGTAGTGACACTCCACAGATATGAACTGTAATGTAGTCTAGTGCTGCAACCTGCTTGTCTCCCTTGTGACAAATGAATGATAGTTTAATCTAGACTGTGGAACATTCTAGACAGAGCAGTAACATTCAAATAGAGACAAGCAGGTGGTGAACCCTCCACCAGAAAAGCTGCACAGTAGTTTAAATTATGACGACAATACATAACACTGGAATCAGATGAGCTAGTTGGTTTTTAGCCTTAAACAGAGATAAAGTGAGTGACAAATGCACATACATATACACATAATCATAATCTGAGGTCTACTGGGCAGTAAAAGTCTCTGCACTTTTAAAAAATATATTTCTGTATCCCTTTATTTGTATTATTTTACATCTCCATGTGCATCACTTGTCAACTTCTCATCCGCACTCATTACAGTTTTGCTGTGTTCCTGCAGTTTGGAAAATTGTCTGATCTATGCATGTTTGTATATCACTCCCACTAACAAGCTCAATCATTATGTAATATTCTATATGGATCTTCTTCCCGTTTGGTGCTCTGTTTCACCATATGGAAGAGGAGATGTCATATCCTGTGATCAGCCTGGAGCTGACAGACTGGTCCCAGAGCAGTGTCACCTCTCACTGTGTTATTACTGTGCACATAATGGCTCAGGGCTGTTAGCATTCTAAGATTTTTGTGAGCTTTGAGTCATATTATAATGCTGTTCCCTCCTCAAAAATCTACCTGGAGTGTTTTTGTTTCATTCACACATATTTGAGCAACCCTGGTTTATCAGTCTGAACTACATCTCCAAACCTCTAAATGCTCTGTTCCACCTTATTACATCACATATAGCTAAATATGCAAGATTTGTGTGTTAAACATGTGCGAATGAAACAAAGCATAACTCTGGGTATGTTTTTTTTTTTTTTTTTTTTGATGAAACAACATTATATCATATCAACATATCAGAAAATTATGTGATATTGATCCTTTAACACAGGGGTGTAAAACTCATTTGGTCCAGGGGCCATATCCAACCTACTTTGATCCCAAAGGGGCTGGATCAGAAAACTTGTGCCATATATTCATCAAAAATAGCAATAAGTCCAAATATTTGTAGAGATAAATGCAAATCTATTTAATAGATTTTGATTAATCAGTTAATTAAATTATAACTTTTTATGATTTTAGAGCAAATTGTCCAGATTTTCCAAAAAGATTCATTGTGTTGTTTTTATTAGTTAGACTAATAAAGTGTATTTTGTCTTGTTAAAGACACTTTCAAGACAACAAGACAACAACAAAATGCTGCTTAAACCTATAGTCAAATATACAGGCTGTCACAGTCGCACCGATGGCTGTGAACTTGCATGAACAGCTGACAGTGAGTTCCACACTGCCCCCGTCAAGTCCGCGGTGTCCGGACAGTCCACGGTGCCCGTACAGACGGCCCTGCCTCGCGCCTTTACAGTCCACGGTGCCTCGCGCCCGTACAGTTCGCGGTGCCTCGCGGGTTCCGCTGCTCTTTATTTAGGCTATATTATTGAACCGTCTACATCATTCGCTTCCTGGACATTTTGGGATCATTATTTATTTCTCAATTCCACTCCTTAGCATTAATGTGGAAACACTGCCGCGGGTATCATAGTCGACAGGCATTGTGGGAAATGTAGTTTTTGGTCAAAGCTTTTGACCTATATATTTTTAGACACTCAGACCTTTTAAGCTCTCGCGGGCAACGTGACGTGGCGCGCCACATTTGGCCTTTGGGCCTTGTCTTTGACACATATCCTTTAACATTTTCTCTGTCCTTTATTCAAACTATTTCAATTACAACCTGGATGAAAAGCAAAAATGAAAATTCCAGTATTTTTTTTCTAAAATCTTAAAAAGATAAACAAACCACTTTTAGTCATCTGTGTCAACTGAGAGAAAGATTTTTGGAGCTGTATAACTTGCAAAACTTTGACGGATACCACTTTAGAAACTGTAATTTCATTGCCTCTTCAGACAAAAAAAAAAAGAAAAGAAAAAAACACAAAAGATCCAACTTGTATCAAAACTGAAAAATGCCACACTGATGTTGATGCTTTTAGCCCAAAAACAAAAAAACAAAAAAAAAAACCTGTCAAAGTCTTGGATCCAGCCATGAGACAAAAACAGCACATGGGAACAATTGTCTTCTGTCATTATCTATTTGGAGGAGACATCTTGAGGTGGTGCATGATCTGGGGCAGACGTTTGAAGACCAGGCTGACTGAAAGGTGACAGATGGTTTTCTGTTTCAAGTGCCAGACGGTGATATAGTCAAGAAAACAGTGGGAATATGTTTAGTGGGGACGCAGCTTTTTCTCTTCCAATACCGATGTCTTTAGCTTTAAATATCTGCTGGTACCAGAACCGACAGACTGAAAACAGCATTTATTTTCTTTAAATACAAACCGCATCTTGTAAATAATGATCCAAATGTGTTGTGTAACTACAGAAAAATCCAAGTTTAATATTTATTTTAATAGTTTTGAGCTACCAAAGGCTAGTAAATCATTTTATTTCACAGATTTATAGACCAAAATGAAGCATCGACTGAACTGATATCTTAAAAGTTGATATCCCATCCACCAAAATGTTAATATTTTTAAATAACAGTATCATATTAGTATATCTCTCTTAGAAGCAATAGTTAATAACAGTTTGTGAATTGTGTAGAGAAGTATTATCAGTGTATAGAGCTTGAAATTGTGTTATCATACCTCAAAGAATTTTTACTTTGCCTGTTGTTACACCAATGAAGATTTAAAGATGCTAAATACTAAACTAATTTATTTACTTTTTTACATTTTGGCTAATTTACCACTTTACTTACCATTCAGTACTGTTGCATGTGTAATAGCAAAACACTATGCACTGACATATTGTACATAAATATATAGTGCATTAGTAAGTAAAGTAATTGTTGCTTTTAAAATATTAAAAAACAATTCCATGCAATCTAAAATAAAGCTGCAACTGTAACTGCAGCTAATCTAAATTATTTTAGCTTAGGTAGACACCAGCTCCAAAGGACAAATAAGCGGGAAGCTAATATGCCAGAGCTGCGCACAATAAACCAGCCACCAATAAATCTTGTGGCAGTTTGTGTCTGGGAGCTATTATCAAGTCTGATGTGTGAATAGAGCAACACAATGGACTGAAATGTAGGACTTGTCTCCACTGCATCATCGCTATGGCATATCCACAGTGAGGCTTATGTTCCTGGAGACGCTCAAAAAAGAGACGAGGCCGCAGAGGGTCATGGCTGTACAAATATGTCAAGTAAACCTTTATAAAACAGACAATATATTCTGTATGAAGGTGCACTATGTCATTTATAAGGTCGTGGGTGTGCTACGTGCTTGTCTCTTTAAAGGAATTTTCCACAATATAGCAACATATCTTTGGATTTTTTCAGTTACATGTGTTTTAAAGCTCAAAAATTCCCCATAAAAACATGAATTCTTAAAAGGTACTGGCTTCCATAGACCTTCCCATTAACTTGTCTCCATTACGATAACCAAGTTTACTTCTTGACTGTGTAACATTTCCATAGAGTTGCGTTGAAGGCAGACCCTCCACCACAAAAGCCACACAATGAATCTTTAAGTTACCTATAAGTTTTGTTAAAGTTTGCATAAAATGTCAACACCGTGTATTGCTTTAGTTCAGCTGGAAAACAGTGTTATGCTGCACCCAAACTCATTATTTCAGTCACACTCGAGTGTTTTCCATACTCGAGAAGCCATTTTTTTTCTAAAGACACAAACCTTTTTCATGGCTGTGTGCTGTACCTCCAGGAGATCTGTGGGAGAGAATACTAATGCCAGTAGCTTTAACAACAACATAATCATTGATTGGGTAAAGCGCACATCGGTATTCCCACACACACACACTTCCCGTGACTTGTGGCTTGTCCGAGGTGGATCAGATTCCAGCACAGGGAGAGTTTCATCCTCAATCATGGACAAACTGTCGGAGGTCATTCGCCATTGTCACTGGAGACTTTAGCGGGAGGAGGGAGGAGAAAAGTACGAGACACTTCATCTTTAACATTGGCCTGGTGTGGTGGAGAAGAGAAAGCATGTCAGACAAACTCAGTTCAATGCACAAACGGGTCTCTATTTGAAAAAGCACCAATCCCGGGGCCCACTGAGGTGCTCCAAAACTCCTCTGGTCTCTCAGTGTGAGTCAGAAATAACAAGCTTCATCTGTGCGCAGACTTTTTCCACATGGTTCTGTTCTATATGAGGTCTACAGAGGTCTCATCACAGACTCACAACAAGGTAAGGCCAGGGTCAAGGCCCAGGGGCGGGTTTCTCACAGGGAGGTCAGGAGATAGAAAAAAAAAAAATATTGATTTGATCTTGGCGCTCTAAAGATGATTCAGTGGTATTGTGCTGTAAATGAATTGTTCATCGTTGTGACGGAGCAGATCTGTCCCTAAGAGAGCGGTGCCGACTCAGTATTGGCTGTGCTCCGCGGGCGCATTTCCAAACGTATAACTTTTCCAACCTGTTCTGAATCCCGAAAAAATCAGTCATCTACTCACCCTCGCACTGCCGCCAATTGTCTGCATTTTAGGTTTATTTATACTATTATAGGTAACTTCATGATGTTGGAAGGAAGCTGTTCCCTCCCTGCCCCTGAAATATTCTTCATTCATTAGTAGGAATGATGTAAATGAGGTTTCAGGTACGTAATGTGGGAGGGGCAAGAGGGTATATAGGTGCACTCTGCAGCTTAGTTGGGAGCCTCGTCTTGTCTTGTCACGTCCTGGACTTAAAAGGGAAGTCTACGTTTATTCTGTATGTGCTTACCTGTAAATTGACTTTTTAGAATCACTGTAAATATTTTTGCACCTTTTTGCATTGTGGAAGAGTCCAATAAACCACACTTAAAATGCATTTTTCTTGGAGAACCCTGCTATAATCGTGCTATTTGGTACTGATTCCTTAGCGTATTTTGTATTTATGAAGATCTGCATGATTAAAAATTGCTTTGCTACACTAATATTTTAGAATAACTCAATATCTCACGACCTAACCTTTCTTCTTAAATATATCTGTATCCATAGAGACGAGCAGGTAACCAGGTCAAGCCAGAAGAAGTTGCAGGTTGGCACGTTCATGAAAGAGTCGGCTCTTTTGAATAGTTCCTTAATGGTGCATTGTGTTACTTTTCTGCTTTTTTCCATGGAGATGTTATTGCTTTGCCTGAAATGTTCCACGGTGTATTAAACTAATCTATCTTGCATTTATTCTATTACATGTGCAGTGGAAGTTTGACAGCTTGAACCATTTCTTAGCCTATTTTGTACATAAAGTTCTTACATTGGCTTCTTTGAACGGCTCTTTGAAATGAACAGATCCAAAAGATTCGGATCCCATAGAAAAAATCATCAGAGTCAGCTTACAAGAATGCATCCTTTTCAAATCATTCATGAGCATCAAAAACATGTGTGTGGTAGATGCTAAAGCTAATGAATTAAAACAAAAACTTTCACATCTTCTTGTAACAGCAATAAATACTTGGTAATACATTTTAAAGAGTTGCAATTTGTACAACATATATTAGTCTCCAACATTATCAACAGCGTGAATCATACAACTACCGCATTTCTATATATGACATTAAATACGAAATAGAATTCATTAACTGTTGACTCACGGCCATGCAGGTATTAATTGGATTTCTGCACCAATAAATTAGCATCCAAGATATAAGCGCTAATGTAAAGATTGCCTCCAGATATTTTTCTAATCACTGTAGAAAATTGAGCCGTGAATGTTTAAATTGGCAAAGCAGAGCAGAGCTGGTACTGTACTTTATAATGGGCAGTGTGTGCATGATACGTGACATTATGAGAAGTGTAATTGAATTGGAGAGAGTGTTATAGGATTAGCAGAGCGTTGCACTGATCATAATGTGTCAGGGGTCATGGGGGGGCTTAATGCTCTGTTCATGGGAAAATACAAAATCAAGAGAAATATTAGTTTGACACCAGAGTGAGATCTGCCTACAATCATGGACGGAATATAATGATTTTAAAAGTCAAATGTACCGGAAATGTATGTAGATAGAAAATACCAACGAAGGGGTTAAAGATTTTGAATTGGGCTTTTCCACCTTCAAGGCTCTTTCCATTACGTGGCCACTCACCCATTTACATACACATTTGTACACTGGTGACATTTGGGTTAAGTGTCTTGCCCGAGGACACCAAAATAGTTTCCATCTGTAGGAGCTGGAATCGCACCACTAACCTGCAGGTCAGTGGATATGATCGCGCCACCAATTATGTTCGAACCGTCAACCTTTGGATTAGCGAGGAAACATTCTACCGACTAAGCTACTGTTGTAGAGTAACAAAAATGTCCTGCAGTCCAAGCATCGCATTTTCCACAGTCGGTGTCAAGAGTCTATCATTTTGGAGGCCTGTAATTAACTCTGCGCAAGCTCCATGTGGGGTTGCCATGGATACGGGATACTTTAATCAGTAAATGAATCCCTAGAAACCCGATCTCACCAAATTCCCACACCTGGATGTTTCCGGTGAGTGAATGAAGAGCCATTATATCGCAGTCGTTTCTTTGTGTGTCATCAGAGCTGCCGTCAGAGTGAGGGGATGGGTCTCAGAACAAAAACACTCCTAAATAGTGCGCTGGAGGAGAAATATTACACTGACTTATTTGAAAAAAGCCTGGAAAAGGTTTCACAAAAGTTGCATCATAGTTAGTGGAGTGTGCGGGCTTAAGTAGGTGCACGAGTTCAAACGTGAAACCTATAGGCTCCGGCGGATCCAGCGTTGTTAGTTAGTCCTCTGTGGGAAAGTTAAAATGTTCATATTACACTATTTTCTGAACTGTTAACTTGAAATTTACAGCTTGATGATGTCACAGGGTGGAACAGAGCATATTCAGCTTTGAGGATGCAGACAGACTTATAATAAAGAGTTATTCTAACATGTGTGAATGAAACAAAACACAGCTCCAGGTATGTTTTTGCAGCAACTTCTAACAAGGCACAGGACAGGACCTTAATAAATGAGGGTTTTGGACCAGTGTTATAATAATATGCATTTTGAGAAGAAAATTGACTGAATGAAACTGCTATGCATTTTATGAGAACCGTATCAAATATGTGTGAAACGTGTGGCTCCATAGACATGACTTTGACTATCCCAGGGAGATGTTTCCCTTGGAGATAGTGATGTTACTGAGGGGGTGAGTCTTTAAAGTGATGTACATCCCATTAATAAGCATGTAAGCATTGACAGCTTTGGGACACTTACAAGATGATAATCCTAGGTCAATATTGTGTGTGTCTAGTTCAGTAAATTTAACACAGCACTTTTCTCTGCTGCTGTTTTCCACCCATAGTTAATGCGCAGGCCTGTCAGTCTAGAGAAGGTCTCAGGTAAAATCAAAGTGAGAGGCGTCCCTGCAGCTGTCTCCATTGATTTATGTCAGTGAATATGTTTTAACCATGCTGTCTATTCTCTGTCTTTCTCACTGTAAGTACATTCCATATTAGATGTTTAAAGTGCACTCTGTCACCTTTTCTTTCATCACATATTTGCTGTAGACACATTACTAAATCTCACCCTGTGACCTGAGAGATTATGTGACCTCGCAGATGAACAAATATTCCAGCACTGTTCCTGTAGACCTTTACGTAACCCAAGTTCAGGCTGTGGATAGAAGCTTTAAAGGTGCTTTACCAAATTTCTACTCTTAAAAATGTGATAGTTCCTTTTAAGACCAAGTCCAAACATATTCTGTACTTTCCTAAAGGCTTATTTAAGGCTTATTTATGCTCTACACTTGTACGTAAACAGATCTGTGTGTT